>BGNK01000063.1:303316-359268 GCA_003297005.1 Symbiodinium sp. clade A Y106
GAGATGTCACGTCATTCATCGGAGCTCAGCTCCGTCACATGCCACTCAGGGCTTAAGCAAAAAGGAATCGAGGATTCGAAGTAAAACCCCATAGCCAAATCCAGCGGGGTACTTCAACACTCCTCCTTGGATGCATCGTTTCTTTGAAACGGAAATCCACCTTCACCTTCCCCGCTGTCGCAAAGTCATCAAACAGTATCTGCAAAAGGTCCTACGGTTCGTGCTCGANTACTTCAACACTCCTCCTTGGATGCATCGTTTCTTTGAAACGGAAATCCACCTTCACCTTCCCCGCTGTCGCAAAGTCATCAAACAGTATCTGCAAAAGGTCCTACGGTTCGTGCTCGACACAGAACGTAGGGCATGACAGTCAGGAAATATGTGGAGAACTCCTGGAGTTCTCGCGCTACTGGTAATTATCTCAATCTCACATAGCTGCTGATCTGTTAGACCAGTAGCTCCATCAGTTTGAACTCCCACTTCGCACACGTTCCGAGAATTCTCACCTCCTAAACCTCTAGATCTAACCTCTTCACTAGGAAGGGGTGGCGGAGGCGGTGGATCATTAGAGGAACTGGCGTGCCCTGGACGAGCATAATTCCATGTGACGTTCGGCCTGGAAGGAGAAGACTGGGCATTGGTAAATCCAAATGGTGGACTGGGAGGGGCATTCACATGTAAGTGTACATGTGAAGACGCTTGCGTGGTTGGTGCAGGCGGAGGTGCAGGTAGCATGGAGCCCGACTGATCTTCATCCTGATCTGACGTCCGAGGGTGATCGGATGTCTCGCGAAGTAGAGCTCTCCTCACCGCCTCCTGCCTCCTCTGTCTGCGTTGCTGATGATCTTCGTCGTTAGCTCTAACACTGGCGACAGAAGCCTCTGCCCTTCGTGGGCAAGTGTACTCCCTTATACAATGCTTTCCAACCTCCCAAACAAACAGGATAGAGCAAGCAAGCATCACTGCCAGAATATACAAGTCCAAGCTTACTCCATCTATCCCCTCCTCCTCCTGAGAAGCTGCAGGAACTACCTGAGTCATCATTAAGGCAAGTATCAGGAGTATGCTCTGTCCCTCAGAAGGTTCAGCTCTTTGGAGTGCCCGAGACGTGGTCATCACTGCTTGAACAGCGGGGTCTAGGTTCGGATATTGGCCTAGGCCTAACATCCTGTTGAGATCTATCAATCGGGGAGCTGGCAACGCCTTCGTCAATGCATCCGCGAGTTGAACTTCGCCTGGGCAGTGCAGAACTTCAAGGTGGTTCTGCTCCAGCTGATCACGCAAGTAGCATGCTCTAACCCGCAGGTGCCGGGTCCTCTGCGACCCTCCACCTTCGGCTAAGNTGACTGGATCATCCCACAGCTCCTTTATCAAAGCCTCAACGGATTGGCCAAGCACAATTCCTTCTATGGCTGCTATCAGCTCACATTCAGCGGTACTAAGACTAACAAGAGTCTGCCGTCTAGACTTCCAGATTACACAGCAGCTACACATCATCACTACCACTCCTGTAATTGAGCGCTCGCTGAAAGGTGCAAACGAGGCATCCGTGTATATGGACATGGAGCTTGACTCGTTCGGAACGAGTGACAGTCTAATACCCTTGGTATTTGCCAAGTACGCCAGAACCCGAAGTCCTATCTTTAATGACAAACCCGGGAGACCTGGTTGTCCAGCTCGACATAAGTCCAACACTGAAACAGATGTCGAGACGCGTGCGTTGGGACACCCAAAGGAGTTCTCCTGTGATCTTCTGTGCATCACGTAAAAGGGAAGCGTCGTAGTCCTTTTCCTCTTCGGGAGCAGATTTCACCCATTCCTTTGGCAGGGGTATTACGGCCCTTGCGTTATACTCTAGTCCGTGGCTCCTAACTAACTCGTCTATGTATCCCTCTTGCGAAAGGGTGTATCCGCGGGTGCCGAATTCATCACACACCTCGTAGATATCAACACCGAGAAACCTTAGGGCCTTATGGGTCATAGCTCTTTCAAGGTCAGAACATCCCCATTTTCCTTTTATCCAACCGTGAAAAGCTTCGGCTACACTTTGATTGCACAACATCAGGATGTCGTCTACATACACCAACACATGACCAACGCAAGTTTTATCATCAAGGAAGATCTGCCATAGGTTGTCATCTGAGGATGTCCTCAGGAGGCGAGCCTGACCTCGTGTCGTAGGAAAGCACGCCTTAGCAAGCTCTGCATCCCTATATTGAGACCACCACTTCGGCGACTCCTTGAAGCCGTACACGGCTCGACGAACCTCCCAATATTCATCTGCTTGGCACACTCCTAGTGCTACTAGGATTGCTGGTGGTTTCAAGACGTAAACCTTTTGGACAGTGCTAGGAATCGGTGCCAACAAGAACGCGCACTTAATGTCCGTAGACCAACATTGTCGCCTTTTCACCCCAGAATAAACGAGGCAGGTCCTCAGGACTTCTGCTGCCGCACCCGAGGCGTACAACACCTCCTCGGACACACTCTTGGCGAAATTTCCACATGACACCACCCTAACCTTACGCCTATAAGGCTTACCGGGTTTCACGGTAAACACCCCTTTTGACGGCAGGACCTCCACATTTGGAAGCTTAAGCAGCTCTTTAGCCTCGTTGCCCTGACGTCTGACAATTGCGTTCATCCCTTCCATGGAGCTCACCTCCTCCTGAGCCGGAACCTTCCACTTCTGAAGATGGTTTCGAACATCCGCTGGAGAGACTTGATGAACCACTTCCAGAGGAGCAGTGAGGCTATCCAAGAGTTGCTCAATATTTGAAGTGTACGAATTCTCCTCTACCTTCTCTATCCTTGTGGGATCCTGAGTCTCATCGGGTGACGTATCGTCGGACCCTTGGCTGGTCACGGCTGACACTATCGGCGGTATAAATACACCAATCTGCGGAATTCCCACAGACATGGTTGTCGACGACATGAGGGGTGATCTAGGATTGCGAAGGGCAGTATGTATTGTACCTGCACCCGGCTTATCAGTGGCATCGGTGCAGGACAACATCCTGCAGCTGAAATCAACTCGTCCTTGGTAACTGGATGATCCTGAACCTAACCCCTCAGCAGCCTGTTTGGGTGATCCTAGACCTTCGGGCTCAATTGGGAGCTGCTTAGGATTAACCAGAGAGTCAAACTCCTCTTCAGATTCTGCGTCCCACACTGCTTGCATCCACAACGCATGTGCGGAGTGAATATCCCCGTCGGTTGCTGAAACATGCTGGGGCCATACGTCGGACGAGGAGCCTGGAACTGAGGTAGACCCACTAGGTCTTTCATCAACACGGGAAGGCCATGCATGACCACTACTGGAGGCAGTAGGATCAACAGGAGGATAAGGCTCAGGCGGCATATTGGCAGCGACCGGTGGATAGTCGTTCAACTCCTGCCAATCTTCGAGATATGGGATGGGGTCCTCTTCAGTGGCCTGCATGTTTATTCCCAGGCCCAACACAGGTGGACCCGGTGCATGATAGCCGAGTGTTCGGTTCTGAATCACCCGAGGGATTTGTCTCTGTCCACGATCAAATAAACACACTTCCCCGGTCGTCAAGGAAATCATATTAGGGTTGTCAGGTCTCACAGTTCCTGTAGGGTGTATTCCCATCATGATTCTGCGGGCATCTTCATGCGGGAGACCTGACTCAACCAGATCCTCTACATATAGGAATGCAAGGTCGGCTGGAGACTCAACTCCAATGAGCATCAGGCTCTCAGCCGTCCATTCAACCTCCCTCTCTCTCAAGTACTGACCTAAGTCGGCCTCCTCAAGATTATCCTGCCTTACGTTTGGACCATCAGCTGCTGTGGGGTCCCATCCAACCAGGATTGTGTGCGAATCCTCCTGGAGGTCTTCATTGATGTTTGCAGAGGATTGACTCGCGCGTTGGCTATCAAGCACACCAGCCAGCGACTGTCCTAGGGAGGGATTGGAAGAAGACACGGGTATAGATCCCCGGTCAGAGGAAGCCTTGGCAGTATGTCTGACAGCCTTCACTTGAACCTCACCTAGCGGGAGCCTAGGCAACGCAAAGCCCAGACTGGTTAGATACCCCTTATCCTCACCAATAAGTTTATGAACCCCAAGCGGGGAATACCCGACAAGTAACCAATCTGGTGTGCGTCGCACCGCATGGTGATTGCGAGCATCAAACGCTATTGCCCCTCGACCCAGAACCTGCGCGCTACTGGAGGCCCAATCAGGCTGGATATCAATGGCAGTGCCCTCCTTTGAAGTAATCGGGCTGGTCCACAACTCAACCGATCCGGGAATATGGACAATCAAGTTCCTGGATCCCCACTCATTGCGGTAGTCGCGGTGGACCGCAACATCAGTTGCTTGCATCACTAAAATGGTGGACCAGGGAAGCCGGCCTTCCCTATCCTTAGTATCCAACCTTGATCTCAGGAAGCTATTTAGGAATCTTACGACTAGCGGGTATCTCCGTGCCAAAGAAGTTACTCCCCTCTGCCCTCCATGGCAGAATGCTCCTAGAATATACCTGGCCTTAAACTCCCCTCTTCTATCGTCGGTGGGCAGTTCAGCCCGCTCAAACAGAGCCAGGATCCTTCGAAACACCTCATCCGAGACGTCCTGGTCTAGGATAGCATGTCTCGCCAGCTGTTCCGGATCATCATGGTCCTCTATGTCCAAAAACCTTACGGCGGTTTTTTCCCTCAACCTTTTGCTAGGTGTAGTAGGCTCCTTGAGAGACTCAAGCTCCCCGTGCTCTAGTGGCTCCGGACCAATGGGGTCTGGAGAGCCACTAGATGGCCCATCATCCTTTGATTGCAGAATAGGCAACTCAAGCTCCTCCTCAGCTCGGGTGTCTACCAAATTAGTCTTAAAACCCCTAGAGGCGACTAAGTTTCCTTCAGGTGTAACCAAAACATGTCCATCAGGAATTGTCAAATGCGGTGCCGCATAGGTAGCGGATATCCACTTCGCCATCAAGTCCTTGGATGACCCGCTTGGTCTTTTGAGCTTATGTAAGACCGTTTGTCCAAAGGCCGGAAGGAGTGACCCACGTAACACCTGGCGGTTGTAGCACTCAGAAGCGTATCTCATAGCCAGCGGCCAGTACGCCGGAGAAAGACCCCCAGATGCAAGCAGTGTTCGGGCCCTACTCTTAAACCAGCCTACCGCGCGCTCAGCTACCCCATTTCCTTGTTTATCTGTCGGGAGTGTAGTCTGCAGTCTTACTCCCTGCTGCGCTAACCAAGCGGTCATCTTATCTGAGGTGAACTCTGTACCAGGGTCACAGTGCAAAACCTTCACGGGATACATCTTTGCTATGGCGAGGATGAGCTTCTGCACTCCGGCAGTTACGTCTGGGCCTGACTTAGACTTCAACCCGATCATATATCTCAGAGATACTAGTTCTACCCCAGACATCAAGTCCTTGATTCGGGTATCTAGTTTCTCGTCGTCAAGCCAGTCCTCCTCCTGATCTACGGCCTCCTTCAATACTTCGTCATCTTCGATAGGTGGGTGTCCTGACACTGCTCTTTGCTCGTGCAGATCATCATCAAGAGGAATATTATCTAACTCAGCGAACAAATCATCTTCAGCATCATCTGGAGGTGACGGCTCATATTCGGCCAGCTCATCATCTTCTACGGGTTGGTGCGTAAGATTGCTCTTATCAACCTCAACACCAGCATCGGGTGGTGGATCAGGCAAGGGCACACACGGCTCGACCACCGTTTTGGGCAGCCTAAACACTCCTACGAGCCCGAACTTTAAGTGTGGATTACCCGAAACCGACTGCTCGTCCCTACCTCGTTCCGCCCCTGACATCGGGCCAAAGAGGTCTATTGAAAGACTGAAGGCTTGCGGGTGTTTTACACGGCGGTGCTGAACCCCTAATCCGGAGCCTTCCACACAACACTTGCAATCACGGCGGTATGGAAGGTGGCCCCGAAGGATATGGGAGCGCCACTCTTCCTTCTGGGCTGCGGTTAACACATTCAGCTCTACATCAGGTGGTTCATCATCAAGCACGGTATGTCCACGAGGCTGTGATGGTGCTGAAGGTAGGACAGAAGAGGAAGAGGAGTTACTAAGCTGGTCCTCCGAAGACCCGCTCTGTATTCTATCCCGTGCACGGGATATCGTGGCATCTAGCTCCTCAACCGTGGGTCCTTTCACTTTCCCGGCTAACGCCTCAACAATCTCCTTTTTAAGGCCTACCGACCACCGAACATCCTTAACTCTAGTACCCCGTTCTGGATGTGGACCTCCTTGGCGCGGGAGTTCCTTGAGATGGCTCAAGTTCAGATTCGTTCCAATTCTCGTGGGTGCAAGCCACGTATGGCCAAGAGAACCCTGGCATACGTCAATCGTGAGCACTCGGGCCCACTGCTCAAAGGACTTCCATGCCTCCGTCTCCCAAAACGACCCAGGCGTCATTCCTTGGAGAGAGGAAGCCCAGTGTCCTAACGACGGGAGTTCCTTCAAGAAAGGTATCGCGATACCCTTCGCAACCGATGCCAAAGACCACAGAAACATGTCCTGGATGGCCATCAGANTTCCTTGGAGAGAGGAAGCCCAGTGTCCTAACGACGGGAGTTCCTTCAAGAAAGGTATCGCGATACCCTTCGCAACCGATGCCAAAGACCACAGAAACATGTCCTGGATGGCCATCAGATTCTCCTTGAATGCCGTGGAACCGGGCTCGAATGAGCACCAAGGATCCTCTGTCGTGCGGATATGTTGGGAGGAGGCATACCATGTCTTATGCGGTGGAGACGACAACACGGCTACAATTCTCCCCTTGGCAGCAGCCCACATAAGCACTGCCCAGACGCCTTGCTGAGCAGTTAAATCCCATCCCTTCCCTCCTGGGGCGAGAACATCAACTTGTAAATACTGTAGATTCCTTTCTTCACACCACTGGCGTATGGGATCTTGTGCCTGATAGGGTCCTGAGCCTAGACTTACAACCCACTGCTTAGATGCATGTAAGGTCCTTCGTTTGGAACGCGAGAGGGGTAGTGACTTCATCAGCTTCCAACCATCCTCCTCTCCTAACCCTGGCAGATCCTCACATAACCTAACCTTCAGGGCCTCTGGGACCTCTTGGAGATAGGGCTGTGCGAAGAGTGCCTTCAGCAGATCGGACCGAGCTCCAGACTGAATGAACTTCCGAAGGGCATCTGTCGGCTCCACCGGCGACGTTATTTGATGAAGCTCCGCCTCCATGGCTTGCACACTTTGCTCGAAATCACGGAGTCGGGCCGACTCCAGTTCCCCGATCAAGGTCAGCGCCTGATCTTCCTGAACATACGGGCAGCTGTTCCGGGCGATCCCGGTCTTTAGAGGGCCAAGAGTCGGATGCACAACCTTTAGGCCCTTCCGCTTACTCCACGTCACCGTACACCCAAGGGTCTGCACTAAGCTGCCGAGGGGAAGAATAGTCTGGGATGAAGCTGGCCTTAGCTCACTATCGGTCTGCGGGGGAACGACTAGAGTTCCTCCACTTGTCTTGAACCATTCCTCCTTCTGATCCCCGGCAAGGGTTACCGGAACCCTCTCTAAGCCTGTCATGCTGGACTTAAAGGGCACGACAGCATGGGTAGCACCGCTATCCAGCAGCGCCTTCAGATCAGGCTCACAGCCTACCGATGCGCTCATAGCCTCGGCCTCTGTGGTTAACATTTTCACTTCATAATCCCGCGCTAAAGACCTTAGCGACTCTATCTGGGCACTTAGCGCAGCTAGGCTCACAGGTGTTCCCGGTGTCACGGGTCCGGTTGGAGAGGTCGGCGCTCCCCCAGTGCTCGAAGGTGCCTGTGGACATGGGCTGATTGGCACAGCGGGTACAGTGGGAGATTCTACAGCAGTACCCTGTGGGGCGGCTTGTTGCAATATCGCGGCCGCATCGGCTAACATAGATTTGATCTGCTGCTGTGAGTAATCCTTAGCGCCGGATGCTGTGCCCTGAGGAAAGCTGTCGGTGGCCTTAGGGACTGCCTGCTTCGGATGCGGGGGTGGAGGCTTAACTTTAGCCTTCTCCTCGGCCTTCAGTCCTCACTTGCAGTCACTGGCTCTATGCCCCTTTGCACCACAAGCTCTGCAGCGCTGGGAGCGCTCATTGGCAGGAATCGCCTGCCAATTGTGCACGAAGGTGCAGTCAGCACCCTTTTTGCAACCCTTTTCACTNTTCCTTGGAGAGAGGAAGCCCAGTGTCCTAACGACGGGAGTTCCTTCAAGAAAGGTATCGCGATACCCTTCGCAACCGATGCCAAAGACCACAGAAACATGTCCTGGATGGCCATCAGAGACTGCCTGCTTCGGATGCGGGGGTGGAGGCTTAACTTTAGCCTTCTCCTCGGCCTTCAGTCCTGACTTGCAGTCACTGGCTCTATGCCCCTTTGCACCACAAACTCTGCAGCGCTGGGAGCGCTCATTGGCAGGAATCGCCTGCCAATTGTGCACGAAGGTGCAGTCAGCACCCTTTTTGCAACCCTTTTCACTCACGAAGAAGGTACACGGAATGCCTCCAGACGACGAAGCCTCGGTACTGGTACTACCCCTTAGATTGCCCTGGTGTTTCGCCGAAGGCTTAGTCTTAGGATTCAGTGGGGACTTCGCTGCATTATCTCCGGACTCTACACCCTTAATCTTAGGATGGGCTGGGGAGCTCCCTTCCTTAGACCTCTCTTCCTTAGAAGACCGATGACCCAGCGACTCCAACTCAGCCAAGATCTGCGCGTGGAGCTGACCAACCTTGGTATCATCTGGACATGTATCAATCTGCAGGGCGGCCCGTGTGAGACTGATTCGGAACGACACCTCCGGGTGAGCCTGAAGAGTCCCGCGTGAGATTCTTTCAAGCGCCTTCAACTGAAGCGCGCTATCCGGTAGCGTCCCCCCAAGTTCTACCATGCGTGCTCCCCAACGCTTCCATCGTCTGAGGATTTCTATAGTATCACGCACTGTCGTGCCTTGGCTCGGTTCTAAGATCTGGCGTAACCCGATCTCCCGCTCCGTCAACCCTCCTGGGGCATAAATTGTATACAGACGACACATGACGGGAAGCAGTCCACTGACCCTAGCCGAGCTTATTTCATCACGAACAGCTGGCGGTGCTGCAGTGAGAATCATGCTCTCGATTCTCCTCGACACACGTGCCCACTTGGGCTGCAGCACCGTTGCCGATGGGATCGGCTTATCCGTAAGCCGGGCAATTGCATCAAGGCGTAAATGCCTAGCATACCAAGACTTGGCTTCACTAAGGATCAGTTCCCAAAGTTCTTCGCTGCTGTCGGAGACGTCGGCAAGCGCCGGCTTGGTGGAATGCAACCAATCCGAGAACGCCAGGCAAGCTTCCGGACCCGCGGGGGGAAGCTCTTGCAACGCAGCAACCCCGGGCTTAATCACCTCTGGCCTATTGCTTGCCTTAGGACTGCTGGCCAAGTCTGCGATAACCCCTTGTAGCTGTGCCATACCTGTAAGGACTACACTCATGGGGTCCTGAGGACTTGCAGACGTGGGGGCGCTTCCACTCGCAGTCGGAGCAGCATCCTTGGAATCACTTGCCGGACAGAAATCCAAAGCACGAGGTTGAACCGGATAACTCGGGGCTGCCTCCGGGACTGAGATTGACGAGTTCCTCGGTGGAGCCGCAACTGGGAATCCGGATGATCCTTCCTCAGGGTGATGTTCCGAGGTGTAGGTGTTGCCGGAATTTCGTGTCTCCTTACACCCATGACCAAGACCAGGTCCAATGAGCGAAGCGAGAGGAGGAGCTGGGCGAAAATCCAGGGCCCTAGGAGGAGCTGGAGGTTTAGGAGAGGCAGATCCACTCATGAGATTGCCAAACCCTCTTCCAATCCAACCGAAACCCGGAAAGAAACCTTGATTCTCTGAACGCGTTCCAACCTCTCTACTCAACAATTCCGCCCTATCCCTCTGTAACATCTGATTCTCAGATACCAACATCTCCACTTGTGTTCTCAAGGCCCTCGTCTCTTCATCCCTCTGTAACATGAACTCCTGAAGCTGTCTACGCACTTCATTCTGGATGTCACTTGACGTTGTAGAGGGTAGCCTTGGTCCCGAAGACGGCGGATCTGGTGGATACAGGTGAGGTGCCGCCTGGGGCATCTCGTTCAGCCGCCTCAGGGTCCTCTCATCCAGAAGCCGTGAAGCTGAGGCAGACTGCGAGACCGAGGCCGACTGCGAAGACGGTCCTTGCGCACCGTCAGGACTTATTGACTGTGCCGACGCATATCCCTCTGCCTCAGCAGTGCGAGTCCCCTGGCTTCCAGCTCCTAGGACTGGCGGTCTCATCAAACCCTCCACAGCTGCCGGTAGAGACTGAACGGCCTTGGCCATTCCCCCTAAGAAGGACGAAGACATTCTCTTGGGCCTAGGCGTCACGGGAGGAGCCGGGATCTTCGAAGATGTCAAAGCTTCTCCATCAGGTCCCAAAAGAAACCCTCTTCCCCCCTCCTCCCTAGGTCTCGTCATCTGATCTCTCTCATTGGGTGCTGTAGGCCTCGTCGTCACTCGCATGGGTTGTGCCAGATCGTCCACGCCACTCATGCCACGATTCAGCGTTGTCTCCCCATCCAAGTCTAGGGGTCCTGACGAAACCGGGCCTCGAAGCTCGGATCTCTGAGCTCCGTTCACCAACACTCGGTTGGACTCATCATCAACTGCGGTCTGCGCATCGACAACGTTTGGGCGACTCATAACCTGTAGATCACCGTTGAACGAAGTCATGTTGGGATTATCACTGCCGGTTGCCATGAAGTCTTCGAGGGTCGTGTAGGAATATTCCAGACACAGGTGGAATCACATGGGCTTACGATGGNCCTGTAGATCACCGTTGAACGAAGTCATGTTGGGATTATCACTGCCGGTTGCCATGAAGTCTTCGAGGGTCGTGTAGGAATATTCCAGACACAGGTGGAATCACATGGGCTTACGATGGCACTCGAATTTGTTCGCTCGCAACGACACAAGATGTCTGACTGCTATACATGTCAGCTGTGCTTCTAGTCCTTGCTCAGCGAGGATTGTTGTGCTATCATGCAAATGTGAGATGTCANGAGATGTCATGTCATTCATCGGAGCTCAGCTCCGTCACATGCCACTCAGGGCTTAAGCAAAAAGGAATCGAGGATTCGAAGTAAAACCCCATAGCCAAATCCAGCGGGTTACTTCAACAATCCCTTATAGACCCCTTTAAAGGAGCCATATTCTTGTTATTAAGGCCCCTATATTAGTTAGTCGTGGGCCGGCTGTGGAGCACGAGGCGATGCCATTCTAAATATTGGGGCTCCTTTTTGAGGGGGTTCCTATCAACTTATTGGCTGTAAACTCAATTTTTCAACTTTTGGGGTTCTGATAAGGTAGTCGATTCTGAAAGCTTCAACTTTTATTTCCTTGCGTTTTGGGCCAGTGAATCAAGGGACTATAAGGGTCCTAGTTGTAACTTAGTTGCAACAGTACTATCAGGGTGATATAGGGGTGCTGCGAGCCCCGATATTCAGGAACCCCTCGTTCTTACTTCAGCAGAAGACGAGGGTCTCATGATCTTTTTGACCGATCAGGAACCAAGTGTTCTTCGGGAGGCCAAAGAACTAAACCGCTTATAAACTGTAAAGGTCTTAGGGGTCAGCTTTCGTGCATGGTCTAGTCCTTAAACCCCCAAATCCAAACCCTACCCCAAACCCAAAGCCTAGGCCCTTAACCCTCCAAAGCCCAAACCCTGGTCCCTAAACCCTTGCCATCAACCCCAAACCCGAAGACCCTGTGAACAGGTCCAGCCAGTCATACCAATCGGGCCTACTTAAGGTTTTCAGGAGTTTTTCTATGAGGTTTTACACTGTTTGTTGAATGTTGTTTTGTAGGGTTGTACATTTTGGTCGTGTACTTGTCTTGTAGGTCTTGGAGCTTTTTCCAATACGCTTCGCAATGATTACTAAATAATTATGGGTCAGTACCCAGAGATCCAAATACCCCCTATTTGAGGAATATACCTTAATATTAATACTAAGGCCTCTATAATCTATAATTTATGGTATACTCATGAATTAAGGGGTATTGGGTTCCCTGGGTACCGGCCCCTGCTCCCTCCTTGGCATTGGGATCATGAGGTCGTCAGATTCGCGTCACTTGGCCTGTCGGGCCTTCTTCAATCATTAGAATGCGGCTCTTGGGCGAATTGAATGATACGGAAGCCTAAGGAATACTCTTCTAGGGGTATTTTAGGTTTTTAATGACAAGAAACCCTAATTAAGGAATGCTATTCCAACGACTGAGGCCCTCCAATACGGGATCCCCTCTTCCTCAACCACAAAGGTCCCTGAACCCTGACGGCTGGCTCTTCAAGTTTGTTCTAGTTACAAACCCAAGAGGTTAGTCACAAGTGTTTGTTTATTTTGCGTCGAATGGGCTGTAAGTTTGAGGGCTTAGGGGTTTTGCATTGAGGAGTTTATCGTCTACGGGACATACATGAACAAAACGCGCTAACATCAAAGCTCTCAGCTCTTAAACCTCAAACATCCCCAAACCCTATATCGCCAGAAACCTTGCATAGCTAATTAGCAAACAAAAGCGCTCCCAAACCAAAACTCAGAGACTCCGACACTGAAGCATAGGCAACAAACCATCGGCTATAGCGGGATAAATTTGGATTCTTTCGGTGCACTCGTCCCTTGAAACAGCCGTTGCTGTGAGGGATATTTACCTAACATCAGCAGCCGCCCTTTCAGGTGGTTCTGCTGCTGGTCTGCCAAGGCCAGATGGTTTGGGGGTTTAGCCTTTAGGGTTTAAAAGGTTTAGGGTTTAGGGTTTAGGAGGTTCATGGCTTTCCAATAACTACTATGGAATGAGTGTGTTGCGTAGACTTTGGTGCGGAGCTACAGAGGCTTTGGGGAGTGACCCAAGCAGTCAAAACTTAAACTCCGAAAACTAAAAACCTCCGACTTAAAATCTCAATCCTAAGCTCTACATTGTCATCCAAAACCCTAAACTCTCAAACTTAAGCTTCAAATTTGTAAACCCTATCTGACAGGCGGCAGGCACAAGTGCTCACCCAGAGACCCCAATATCCCCGAATTAAGGAATATATATATATATATACACTTAATATAGTAGGTTCCCTAACATGAATTAGGGTTGTATGTTCCTTAATTAAGCAACATTGGAGTTTCTGGGCAAGCCACGGAAGGCGCCATCACAAGAACCCAGGCGGCAGGAGTACAAGTGCGAGTTCACATGTGGGTGTGCTGAAAAAATGCCTCCGATGTCTTAGGGTTTAGGGTTCAGGGTTCCTAAACGCTGAATTCGGCTAGCCCCGAACCTTGTATGGAAAACCGTGTGCTAACCAATATACGTCCGTAATATATTTTTAGGAAGCCACATGCAACGGCTGTAGAAACGGCCTAACACCAAATGACCCAAGCCAAGTATGAAGCCACAAAATCTTGTTCATGGCTGATATCTTCATACAACCAAAACTTGAAAATGACAATTATATGCCTACCGCACAGCCAGTGGAAAGGCTTGGAAAGCCATGCTTGCACTGCGCTACGGGCCTTCGTCACTTGTCGAAACACGAAAAGAGCCCAAGTGACTTAGGTTCAGATTTTCAGTTGTTTAAAACAGAGGAATCGCCAACGACTTTATAGGGTTCCATATTGCTTCATACGGGCATTAAAGAGCCCGAAGCCCGGAGATTCGAAACACCCGAACCTTCAACCCTAACCCTAAGGGTCCAAGTACCCAAATAGTAGGGATTCAAGGTCCGAAAACCATTCAGAGTATGGATTTTGGGGCCAAAGACCCTGCTATTTGGGTACTTGGACCCTCTGGGTAACCTTAAACCCTACACCCCGCCCGAACTGCAGGGATTCTCGATCTGGTGTAAAGTACACCTCTGATAGGAAAATCAAGCTTTTCCTTCACCAGCCGTAATGTTTGGATAGCGTTTATCATGCTAATGAAGGTGGGGGGTTGTTATGCAGGGGACATTAGGTAAATTGTTTCCTGGAGGCGTCTGGTGCTCTCTTGGAACAACCATCGGTTAGGTTATGTGTGGTTTCTGGTTTCTGCTTTGGGCGTACAGGTTCTACAAGATACCCACGGGGCCGACGCTATCCTTCGATTACGGACCTGTCACGATTACCAGTGAAAGGAGGTGGAAGCCAAAGGTGCAAAGGTAAAGTCAACTGCAAATGATGACAGAACGTTGCATCCAGTGCATCGGCAGCTCTTGATGATTCACGACCCTAGGCCCTAAATCCGAATGCCTCTTTGAAACCCCAAACCGCAATCCCTAATCCTTTCTGAAACCCAAAACCCTACACCTAAAACCATTGGCAAAAAAGAAACCCACGAACACACATAGAATATAAGTATAGCACAATAAAAGTATAGTGTTTTATGACATCCCCTTCCCAAAACAAAGCTGCTCTAACTATTGAGGCCCCAATAGTATGAAGACAGTGCGGCCGGTCCCGTCTCCAGCGTTGGCTTTGCCGAGCCAGAGCACTTTTGTTATTGCGACATTATTAATACTACAAGTATTTCCATCGAACTGAAACGCCTCGTGGCCGGACTCCCTGCAGTTGAAGAGTCTAGCACACAGCTGGAGTTTGCGAGGCTGAGTGATGTTCCTGGAGCAAGCCTTGTTACGGGCATGCGTCTCCCAAATCTCGCTGCCATCTGGAAAGAAATCGCGGTCGCTGTTGACGGCCCGAGCTGGTCCCAGGTGAGGCAGCAGATTCCGAATGAACAGTCAGCTCGCCAGGACCACAATGCTGCGTGGAAAGGTGCCCATACCTAACTGATGGAACCCAGATGTTGCGTGGCAGATCTCCAGATGACTTTGTGGTAGCAGATTATGCCAAGTTGCACGCAAGGGACGTGATAGCGAAGTCTACCTCTTCAGCCGAGCACAGTTGAACTCTCGTCGTCGCATTGGAAATGCTGACGAAACTAAAGATTCAGATTAGGGAGCTACACCTCTGCGGTCTAATTGCTGATCATTTCCTCAGGGAACCTTTTTCGAGATTGTCATCTTAATATAAGAGCATCGGGAAACTTTTTTTTATCACTACAACTACTATTCAGGTTTTAAGGGTTTTAGGGTTTATGGTGCAGGGCATATGTTTTCAGGACAGTGAACTGCAGCTGCACCTTGCCCGGTCCTCGACTTCCTTATGTCAATGCTACGAAGGTTTGGCAACAAAAGGGGAAATCTCTACTACGAGTCTGCGTTGTGAAACCAGTCCCTGAACCCTAAACCCAGTGAGGGCTTGCACCTCCGACATCCTAGCAGTACCTATCTTCCTAAACCTAAAGCCCTGGCCCTGAACACTATACTCGAAACCTTAAAGGCAATTGCAGGCATCATGAGCCTTTCACGGCACAGAAGGCGAAGGCGGTTGGTGAGTGCGGTGCTGGCCTTATGGTTGAAAGTCTAACTGGCTTTAACGTTTCAGGGGTAGGGTGTGCAGTCTAGGGTCTAGAGCTTAGGGTTTATGGTTTAAAGTTTAGGGTTAAGGGTGTAGGGTTTAAGGTTTAGGGTTGAGGGAATTGAAATTTTGGAGTGTAGGGTTTTGGACTTAGGGCTTAGGTTTTCGGCCCACAAGCCCATATGCAATACTGCAGAGAGAGGCGAGGGTTTTAGCGAGACTTCTACCCTACTGTTGCGGTCTAGGGGTTTAGGGTGTAAAGTGTCACAACTTATTGCAAATCAAAGGGTTTTATGGATCCAGGTAGACATGCTTATTATGCCAGGTAGGTATGCTTGTAATCAAGCATGCCCGCACATGACACCCCCAACCACAAACCAATCCCGAAGCCCTACGACTTGTGCAACCTTAAACCTTAAACCGTAGTCCCTAAACCCTACACCCTAGACCCTAAACCCGAAACCCAAAACCCTAAACCCAAAACCCTATACCCAAAACCCTAAACTCTAAACCCGAACCCCCCAACTTAATCCTTGTCCCTGGGAGTGTTTAGGCAAGAGCGCCTATCATCCTCAAGGCCCTCCCGGCCGGAGGCGTCGATGGCGAGGCAAAGAAAACGGGGGTGGGTAGACCCCCCAACTACCCACTACTGTCCTAAACCCTATAGATCCCTTAAAGGAACCCTATAGACCCCTTATAGATCCCTTTAAGGAACCCTAGAAATCTGGGAATAGGGTGCTACTGTTGACGGACAAAATCCTGCATGACCCATTATAAGGAATATACCATAATTCCCATAGTTTAGAGTCCTTAAGGACAGGATTTTGTCCATCAGCAGTATTAAGGGCCATCCTTATTAAGGGCTTCCTTAAAGGTTCTATAAAGAGATCTATAAGGGTTTAGGGTTTAAGGGCCATAATAAGGGCTCCATTTAAGGGCCCTTGAAAGGTACTGGTTGGGGGTTTTTGGGCTCCTTATTTCAATTATAGTATAATATACCCCAAACCCTTTTCTGATTGTTAAGGCCCCTACATTATGGGGTCCTGTAGGTTTGGAGACTCACTTCCTGATAATATCCCCTGCAGTCCTGATACCACTGTGCCATCATATGCACCAAAACTTCCGAAACTCTATTCATTAATGCTCCTATACTATACCCTAACAGCAACCCTATCCAAACTCGTATAGAATCCTCTAAAGGAGCCCTTAAAGGAATCCAGTTCTACTTCTTCCGGCCGCCCTTATATTACCCTAAACCCTCAACCGTAAACCCCTAAACCCTAAACCCTAAACCCCTAAACCCCTAAACCCTAAACCCCTAAACCCTAAACCCTCAACCCTAAACCCTAAACCCCTAAACCCCTAAACTCTAAACCCTAAACCCCTAACCCCTAAACCCTAAACCCCTAAACCCAAAACCCTACCGAGTTTGCCAGGCGTCTGTGGGAAAGATCCTTGCCAGCGTGCCTCCGGACACAGGCGTTCGGAATCTTCCGGGTCTGCGAAGTTCCTTCCCAGAGACTCCAGAACCCAAGGGGCCCTCTGATTAAGGAATGTACCTTAAAAAGGGATCTATAGGGGGGTCTATAGGGTTTCTTTAAGGGATCTATAGGGTTTAGGGTTTAAGGGATTCTAATACCCCTTAATTAAGGAATAGACCTTAAAGAATATGGGTCTTAATATTATGGTTTAAGGTATATTCCCTAATTAAGGGGTATTGGGATCTGTGGGTACCATAGGCAAGGGTTTCGCGTATTCTAGCAATATCGCGGCCTTCACCGGGTTAGAATAGGGTTTTGGTGGATTTTTTTCGTTTTCACGGCCTAAAAGCTATTACAACGGGAGACTCCCTTGCTGCTTTGAGTTTGCCCTTGAGGACTGAGCCAAAGGAAGCAGAAATCCTTGTTTAGGCTGGGGTTTAGTGATTTTGAACACCGCGCTGAGCCCTAAACCCCTAACCTTAATCCCAGAAATGAAAGGCCTAACCTCCCAAAGAACAGCTCAACACCATAACCCAAAAACGTCTTAAACCCTGGACCCTCTGGTACCCCCAAAGAGCCCTTAACAGAGCCCTTACAGCTGACATTAAAAGTAGCCCAAAACCAGAACCCAAATGTCTCCTAAACCGCAAAAGTAAGCCCAACACCCCAAGGCTCTTCTCGCTCAAGTTTTCTTCCTTCTTTTGGTCCATTCATAGCTCCGACAAATACCCTAGCCTCGGATTGTTTACTTAGGGTTCTATGGGGTTTAAGTTTCGGGGATCAGTTTTAAGAGGTATTAAGTTATGTTCAGTTCTTTAAAATACGTCTAGAACACCCAGACCCTAAATCATAAACCCTGAACCCTAAGCCCTCAAAACCTTAACCCCAAACTCTAAACTCTAAGCCTAAAGCCCAAAAGCTTAAGCCACCCTGAATGAACCCCAATCTCGAGAGAGCGGCCACACTCCAAAAACAACCCTAAACCAGAATCCGTAATAACTTATACGGATAAAAACCTTAAGTAGAACTAAAGATAATCATCAGAATAGTACTTATCATGGTAGTTATAGTCATACTCGTAATAGTTGTAATCGTAATAGTATTAGCTTCATAATGAGCTTTTGTGGTTAATGGCTTCAGGGCCTAAGGTTTGGGGTTAAGGGTTTTGGATTTATTAAAGTTTCGGGCCTAATTGGTAGGCAGTCAGGGTTTTACGAGTTTTATGCGATTCTCACTAGTTTTCTACACTTGTTTGGATCCGAGCGTTTAGCCAGGTCCCGGACGTGGGAGTTTAGGGTTTAGGGTTAAAGGTTTTCATCGGTTAGGGTCTGGGTTCAGGATTATCCACCAGTTTCAACCTTTTGTGCCCGTGGCAGTGGGGAAGTATTATAGGTGTGACCGTCTGAGTCTGTGCTCACGCGCCCAAAGCTCGTGAAGCTAGAACACATACTATAGGGGCTGTAATAATGACCTAGACTGTTCGGGCTCCTTATTATATTTATTATATTTACAGTATAATGGGTTCCAAAACCCTATTCTAATTTATTAAGACCCCTATATTAAGCCCTAGACCCGTGATCCTTGCACAATAAACCACCAATCCTAAACTCCAAACAGTAGTAATTCGTTTCTCTTGCGTGTTTTCGCTCTTTCGGCTTCCAGGATTATGGTTTAGGGTTTAGGGTTTAGGGTGTGGTGCTCTGCATTGTTGGGCATGTAAAGATCTGCTTCACGGGGGCTTTGTAAGCAGGCCCAGGGTTGTGTTCGGGTTAGGGTTTAGGGTTTAGGGTTAGGGTTTTGGGTTGGTTTCTTAGTAGCTGAGTGGATACACTTTACACTTTTTTGATAATGCTACCCACTATAAAACTAAAATTGTACACTTTGGGACTTTGGGGGGGCTTATGAACTCAGCAGCTAAGGTTTAGGGTTTAGGGTTTAATGTAAAACACAACGCCCTACCTTGGTGCCCACACCGTTAGCATAGGGGCTTGAATATTGGTAGCACTATCATCCCAGAGTCCCTATATGTTATATATATATATTTATATTTATTATATTAGATATAGTATAGTACACCGTGCAACCCAATTCTGGGGCACCTATTTTTGCACTTTTTGCTGGTGTCTCGTTGTTGAAACTGAATGACAGGAAGGGTGCCTTGACAAGTAAAGGGCTATTGTGGAACATAGGTACAGGGTCCTATTTCTCAAATTCAAAACCCTATGTGGGTTTAGGGTTTAGGGTTTAGGGTTAAGGGTAGGTACAGGGTCCTATTTCTCAAAGGGAATTGAGCCATAAACATGTCCGGTGCTCATTGGGTCCCATGAGACCCCCCACCCTACAAGACTTAATGCACCCAGAGAACCCAATACCCCTTAATTAAGGAATATACCTTAAATCATAATATACCGGCCCCTATAATTTAAGGTATGTTCCTTAATTAAGGGGTATTAGAATCCCTTAAACCCTAAACCCTATAGATCCCTTAAAGAAACCCTATAGACCCCCCTGTAGATCCCTTTTTAAGGTATATTCCTTAATTAAGGGGCCCCTTGGGTTCTCTGGGCAGACCTTATTTCAATCCTAGACCTACCGCTGTTTTCTCGGCCCTGATCCCCTCAGTCTGTTAATAAAGGGGCCGAAGTAACTACGGTTTAGGGTTTAGGGTTTAGGGTTCAGGGGGTTCCTTGTTGTAATTATAGTATAATGGCCCCCCCAAAACCGTATTCTAATTAGTAAGGCCCCTATATTATACCTAAGAACGTCGTGGAGCTCGCAATTAAGCCTCCGATCCTTAAGTCATCCGAAAAACTTAGCACAGCCGAAACGCTAAAGGCTACACCCTCCCGATGCCCCTTAAGTCCGAAATCTAGGAAGGCTGAAATCCACGAAGACAGCTACGAAAGCTTCAGCTCAGTTCGTCTCCTCCTCCCGGCAGTCATTTCTTAAGCCAAAACCCCCAACACTAAACCCCTGAATGGGAGTTTCCGAAAATAGGGGAGCTTAGTACAAAATAATACCCTAAATAATAGGATCCTTAAGGTAAGGACCCCAAAATACGGTACCCCTAATTTTCGGAAACTCTAAACCCTTATAGAGCCCTTTAAAGGAACCCTCATAGTACCCGTATAGTAACCCTTTAAAGGAACCCTTAAAGGTACCCCGCATTTTCGGTAAACCCCCTAAAGCCCAGCCATCGCTTTCGCCCGGATTGTCTGCTGACTGCTTGCATAAACCCTAAAGCCCTACTATAGGGGCTTAAATAATTACTTAAAGGGTTTCTTAAAAGGGGTTTATAAGGGATCTATAGTAGGGTTCTATGGTATAAGGGGCTTCAATAATTATATACCTGTACTATTGTGGGGGTTCCTTACTATGATTATAGTCTAATTAAGGCCCCTCTGTTCTGGTCCCCTTATAGATCCCTTTTTGAGCCCTTAAAGCAACCCTTTAAAGGATCTAACAATAAAGGCCCCTATATTGGAACCCCTAAGACCCAGGATTTTAAGGCCCCATAACACACAGTCACATGGGTTTAGGGTTTGGGGTTTAGGGGGGTTTAGGGTTTAGGGTTGGTATCGTGGCGTGAAGAATAAGAATAGGGTCTTGATTTATATTGCGCGCCATCTTTGCATTTTATAAGAAGTATCACTTCCGATGACTCAGAAGCCTGTGTTAGATTAGACCCTTACTGCGCAAAGAGGCGATATATATATATACACACACACACTCTCGCCTTGAACCCTGAACCCTTAGACCCTATGTAAACCCAACACCAATTCTACGCCTGGTCCACGTCCTGCTCTCAGGTGTCCAGACGGTAGGTCGTGTGAAGAGTCTGGCGAATAAAATGTCGAAGTTGAGCAGTTGCTCTACATTCATATCAAAGTATACCCAAAGCATGATTCTGAACACTAAGGCCACCATAGAGGTCGCAACTTCACACCCCAGCTTCGCATACTAGCTATTGAGGTCCCGTAGTTTGAGGTTCATAGTTTGCAGGGGCTCAGCTAGACAGTTCGAGCATAGCCAACACTCACAGTGCTTCCCCCTCCCCGCCTGAAAAGACAGCTCCCATGCCTTCTGCGCTTGAGCCGGATGCGGCAGCACCGCCTGTGGCAGCACAGGCGCTAAACCCTAAACCCTCAAACCCTAAACCTTAAACACGCGGTGCCTGGCAGTCCGGCAAGCAGATAGGGCACGAACATGTAGTACATTTGTTTGCTTACGTTAGTTTCTCACTATGGTGTCCTAAAAGGTTCTAGCCGAGAAAGGTTGTTTCAAACAAGGTACTACATTCTACGGACAGAAGTTGGCCCGTAGAGTAGGCATGTATTGTGCTGCTGCTCTCATTATTCTAGTCTTTAGGGTTTGCTGATCGTGATGTTCCAAGTTTCTGGCATGGATACAGTGCGCTGTCGATTGCAAGACTTACGCCAAAACAAACCCTACGCACTCTCTTTTCTGGATCGCATCTAACATTGAGCTTCCAGGACCCTCCCTGTGCCCTCGAATAGGGGTATATGGCCCCAAAAGGTTCTGTATAGTCCAATCATGCAAAAACCTTCCGAAATAGAGCCTGGAGACCCTGCGCCCTGAACCTCAATCTCTAGCAGATGGAAAAGGGCCCACAAAACAAAGAACCTCAATCTCTGTCGGCTTTAAATCAATAGAAGAGGATGCCCTGTAAGGTTTTCTCCAAGTGCCTACAAATTCCCAGACCCTAGCCTCCACCCTAAACCTGAAGCCCCTAAACCCTAAACCCGACCAGCACCCCCCAAGTACCCTTTAATAGAGCCCTTATGGTCCTTATTAGTGGGTATTTAGGGTGTAGTAGAGGGTAGTTGGGGGGTGCTGGTAAACCCCTAATTCCTGAATCCGAAGCCTAGGTCTTCTTGAGATTAGACCCTCGTTCCTCCGGAAGGGTCCAGTCGACTGAGAAACTGAGAACTCGGGTTTCGGTTTGGGGTTTCAGTTGCCTTAGGGATTCGGGTTTCGGGTTAATGAAGATCCTATTTTGAAGATTCTTTACGTCGTATGTTGAAGTAGAGATTACATTGAGGACTACAAAGTCCCGAAGTCCCTGTGTGCAGCATTCTGTGACAAAGCCTTTATCAACTGATCCATCGTTAAAGCCGTTAACGGATGCTGGAGCTTTCTGGTAGAAGAGGGTCAGCATGCATGCCTTTATCTCAGGACTCACATTATGAATCTATGAAGGGAGGTGCAGGGGTTGTACAGTAAATCTGCATCAAACTGTCGATCCTAAACTGGATCACCTATGGGATCAGACATGATGTTCCGTCAATTGTTGCCGTGACCTATCTCCTTCCTATATGCAAGCGCCCTAAACATGATTCAATAGTGTGAAGGGCCCGGCGTTAACCGATAACATCCTAATATGGGCGTGGGCATTGTTACGAGTAAGTTTCACCTCATTACCCCCTCTATATTTTACGGGAATACAGGGGCCGTTTAATAATTACCTACACGGTTTTGGGGGCTCCTTGTTATAGTTATAGTATAAGGGGCCCCAAAACCCTATTGAAATTATTAAGGCTCCTGTACTCTACCACAGCTTATTCAATTACTAAGGCCACATCCTGAGCCCTGAGACCCACCCAAAGAGAGTTCTTGTAGAGGCGTAGGATTTTGATTTTAGACCCTAAGCGTCCATGTACCCAAATAGTATACTAGATTGGCCCCGAAGTACCTATAGAGGGACTACTTTAAGGCCAAAGTATATAGACTATTTGGGTACATGGACCCTTACGGAGGTGATGTAGAAGTGTTTCATCGGGGTTTCTACAATTTTAGGGCCCTTGGCTTTGGATTTAAGTTTAGGAGCAAACTCTAGTGTCCAGGCACACCCGAAAGAAAATGTGTCACAATCCCCCTACTATTGAAAACCTGGTGTAGACCCTGATGAATTACTTAGATCCCCAATGCCCAACACTTGAACTTTTTGAGTTCTTATAGTTTGCTAGGACTCGAAACCCTAAACCCTGAACCCTAAAGTTGCTTATTGGGGGAGCATTCCAGTCACAGGCCCTAAGGGTCCAAGGTGTCCTTATTTTAGGGTTTAGGGTTGAGGGTCCAAGTAGTCTTTATTTATGGTATACTGGCACCCAAACCCTATTCTAAGTAAAGCCCCTATGTTATACTACTATCATGGAAGTCGGTCCCTAAAGCCATCCAGGTCTTTTTTTGTGGTTTCTGGTACCCAAAACAGGAACCAAAATCTTATAGCAAGGAGTACTTGGACCTTAACTTAGGGAGGTCTTCTAGCTAACTTGCCTCTGAAACCCTATAAACCCCTAAAACTCTGAACCCCGAAACCCCGAAACGTTAAATCCTAAAGTCCTAAAAACCCTAAATCCTCAATGCCAAACCCTGCCTTAAACCTTAAATGCCAAAGCCAAAAAGCCCTCCCGGACCTTTCCCTGCAGGTAGAAGGTTTGCGGCGAATCCGCACGCTGCCCAGCATGCAGGAAGCCGAAATCGCCTTCGACTGTGTAGGCCGGTAGGGTTACCTTTAAGGATACCTTTTCGGTTACCTTCAAGGGTTTTTGATTTAGGGTTTAGGGTTTATAGTAGAAGCCAGAAAGTTGGAACATCAGTAGCCTCATGCCCTTAAAGTAAAGTAAAGGGAATCCCAGCCATCCTAAATCAATGTTCCAACTTTCTGGTGTTCACTATGGGGGTTACTAAAGGGTCCTGCAAAGGCTCTTGAAGGGTTCCTTTACGGCTCTACAAAGGGCTCTCTAAGGGTTCCTGTAAGAGCTCTGCAGGGATTCCCTTTAAGGTTACCTTTTAGGTTACTTTCAAGGGTTCCTTAAAAGGCTCTCTTAATACAGTACCATTGGCTTTAGGGGTTGGAGTTTAGGGCTTAGGGCTGAATCATTGGGTTGAGTCCCAGGATAACACTGAGTTTGACAAACACCTACAAGTTGTAGTGGTTTGTATACAGTAGAAGCCCAAAAGTTGGAAACCCCATAGCCTCAATCCTTAAGAGTAATGTATAGGGAATCCCAGCACTATTTGGCCTTCATCCGAGTTCCAACCTCTTTGGGGTTTACTGTGGTTATAACTGTAACGATTTGGTAAGGACTATGAAAAGGGGTACACCCCAAGAGATCCCAAGAGACTTCGTGAAAATTGGGGCCCCATGAGTTTGTAGCCGTACCTTAATTATTACCCTTAGGCTCTAGGGACTCATATCTTAGGGCTTTTGGGCCGGAAGACCATACTATGCAAGGCTTTTGGCCTATTTTGAGCCTTAGGGTTAGCCTATCAGAACCGCTTTTTGCATCCATCCCTTCTTCGGGGTTACAAGATTAGCCTACAAGAAAGGCTATGGTAGCTTAAAGTACCCAGAGAACCCAATACCCCTTAATTAAGGGATATACCTTAAATCATAATATTAAGACCTCTATAATTTAAGGTATATTCCTTAATTAAGGGGTATTGGGTTCTCTGGGTAAGGTTTCAGGGTGTCATCAACTTTTCAGGGATGAGCGGTTTCCGGGCCCAGCTAGGCTCGAAACTGTGCAGTCTTGGCTTTAGGGTTTACGGTTTTAGAGTTTATGGGTTCAGGATTATAGGGGTTTAGGCACTTAAGGGCTTTGGATTTCAGATTTGGGGTTTTTATAGACTAAAAGGCCCTGCAATTCACAGTCGTGGTGGGCTCCTAGAGAAGTTTTACGGCTCTGGGTTCTTGGAGCATGTTTGTTTTTTGTCCCCCCCCAAAGTCTGTAGAACAACAGCCTTTTATACGTGTTGGGCCATTATTTCACTTACCTTTGGGGGTTTAGGGTAGTAAAGCCGAATTCTTCGTGGCAGTGTATGGTTGTGAGGTGCTTGTGGAGCTGTACCTTGGGGACCAAATGACCCTTATAAGTAGGGGCCCTGTACCCTTATACTAAAAATCCCCATATGGGAGTTTCCAAAAATAGGGGATCCTAATAATATTGTACCCTAAATAGTAACAAATAGTAGGATCCTTATTATTCTAAGGACCCCAAAATAAGGTACCCCGAATTTTTTCGGAAACTCCCATATGGTATATGAATCTTAATCAGACCCTGTTAGGCTTCATTTCGTCCCCACGGTAAGGTCATGGTTCCTGCATCCCTGCAGGATCCACTCTGGAAAAGACACACCCGGAACCCCCAAACCCGAAACCCCCAAACCCTAAACCGTAAACCCCAAACCCCCAACCCCGAAACCATAAACCCCGAAACCCTAAACCCCAAACCCCGAAACCCCGAAACCCTAAACCCCAAACCCCCAAACCCAAACCCGAAACCTAGGTTCTTCCCTTCAGGCTAATCCTGGTAAGGAGTTCTAGCTGTACCTGCAGGTGGAAAAAAGAGCCCCTGCCCATAGGCTCCATAGTAGTTCCTTTTTGGGATCACCTTATAGGGTTCTAAAAAGGAACCCCCAAAAGGAACTACGATGGAACCTGTGGGTAAACCCTAAACCCTTGTGGGTCGTTTTCCATTTGGGGCTGGTGCCGCAAAGCCGAGAAGGAGTCCCGATTATTGACCTTGAAAGGGTTCTTAAGGGCTCAAATACTACGGGTTACTATACGGCTATGTGGATTATGGAGCCGTATCAGGGACAACAGCATGTAAGCCGTAAAGAGGTATAGGGGGGCTCCTGAAAGAAGGATGCAGAATCTCCTGAATCTCCCGTGAGTGAATATAGCGAATCTTGATCGTTCGAGTGCTCAAGCTACTTTTATGTCAGGACCCTACGAAAACACGGTGAGTACAAAAGGAGCCATAGTGGAGACTATAGTAAACGACCCAGAGCACCTGCTCAGGCCCTTGTGGCCCTTGTATTTCCCAAAACCTTTACCCCCAATGCCGCAACCCCAAGCCCCAACCCTGAAGACCGAAAGCCAGACCGTGAGGGTCCAGGTGCCGAGTAGTCGTGTCTTCCCCAATACGAACCTATAGAGTTTAGGGTTTACGATCCAGGGCCCTGCCCAGGTACCTAATCGTCCGGTGCTCTTGACCCTTAGGGAAACTCCACCCTAAACCTAAACCCTACCCTATAGGGAACCCGAGAGAGTTGTGTGCATTAAGGATGATCAGTGCTGGGATTCCCCATACCCTACCTAAACGGCATGAAAACAATGATGTTCCAATTTTCTGGCTTCTCTAAACCCATAAGGGAAACCGGGTAACCCTAGTGCAGGCACGCAGCGGCAAACCGGATCTTTCCCTCTGATGCAAGAGAGCAGCTGCGCCCCAAGATCTCAGTCAGGTCATGGTTCCTCCAATTTTACAAAGTATAGGGTGTAAAGTAGAAGCCGAAAAGTTGGAAACCAAAAAGCCTCAATCCTTAAGAGTAATGTATAGGGAATTCCAGCACTATTTGGCCTTAATCCGGGTTCCAACTTTTGGGGGTTTACTATAGTCTTGAGGCCTTTGGGGTTTAGGGTTCCCAGAGAACCCAATACCCCTTAACTGAGGAATATACTTTAAATTATAGAGGCCTTGATATTATGAATTAAGGTATATTCCTTAATTAAGGGGGTATTGGGTTCTCTGGGTTTACCTATCGTCTCCATTGTAGTTCCTTTTATTTTTTATTTTTATTTATTTTTTTGGTTAACCCAAAATCTCTATTATAGGATTCTAACCATAAAACTGGTTAGCCAAGAAAAGGAACTACAACTAGGTAGGAACCCTAAACCCTAAACCCTAAAAAAGCATCAGTCTTCAGGTTTCCCGACTTTTTCTTCACGTTGCAAAGGCGCCGCATCCTCCGCTCGGGGCGGGCGGGGAAGCCGCCAACTACCCAGAGAACCCAATACCCCTTAATTAAGGAATATACCGCAAATCATAATAATTAAGACCTCTATAATTTAAGGTATATTCCTCAATTACGGGCCGAACCCGCAATTCCCTACAGGTCTGGCAGGCCAGTAATAATGTTTCCGTGTTGTCCCTGTGCACAGAACTGTTTGCTGGTTTGTTTCGTGACCCATGTATTGACAGGTATTTTTATACTGTCGCAAGTATAGCAAGGATTTCTTTAGAGTAGTTGTGGCAATGAGTCAGGCTTCTATGTTGTCCCAAATTAGCCCTAATCCCCGAAACCTCAGAACCACTAGGCCCTATTCCGAAACCCCGAAACCTCAAAACCGCTAGCTCCAAAGAGCTTCACGGTCTGCTTTGCCACCAGCATAGACAACCCCCAAAACGCCCCACACAACCCTCTCACGTACAAGCTATGATGGAAATCGTATCAACACCCTATAAAATCCCAATAAGCCACCCCTCCGCACACAAGCGCACCAGACCCGTTAAACATCCCATGAGCACCTTCATGAAGCCCAGTTTAGCGCCATCCTTTCTGCATGATTCCCTGTTTAGGGTTTAGGGTTTAAGCCAAGCGCATTGGAACAACCATGAAGGAAACAGTTTGAAAGCCAAACCATAAAGAAAACACCATTCGGCAGAACTTAACATCCTGTTTGAAATCCTATATGAACCATAAAGAAGACACCAAAAGGCAACACCTATAGCCTAAAGCCGTGTCCGACAAGTACAAACGAAACCCTTGTTTTCTGCTTTCATCCAGAGAACCCAATACCCTTTAATTAAGGAATATACCTTAAACTATAGAGGCCTTAATATAATGATTTAGGGTATTCAGGGATATTGGAGTCCCCTAAACCCTATAGATCCCTTAAAGGAACCCTAAAGATCCCTGTTTTGAGCCCGAAGTATTCCATAATTAAGGGGTATTGGGGTCTCTGGGCAAGGCATGTCCATGACTATGGCCAAGTCCAGGAATGGCTTCTCGGCTTCCTTTGAGGTAGCATTGCATGGAGAGGTTGCGGGTGGGCCCTAAACCCTTAGGTTTAGTAAGGGTTTAGGGGAGACTCAGCAGTTTAGGGTTTAGTGTTTAAGCTTTAGGGTTTAAGCTTCAGGGTTTAAGGTCTAGGGCTTAGCGTCGGTTCAGAGTTTAGGGTCTAGGATTTTAGGGTGTCCTGCTCCTCATATCGGGGAGTTAATGTTTATTGTTTCCGGTTTAGAGTCTCTGGACGGGTTCCAAGCAGTTGTCCATCGGGAACGATGCGGATATAGAGGTTTGGTCGGTTACTGGTTCTTTAGCATAACAACGGTTTCTCTGAGGTTTGAGGGTTTGGTATGAGCTTCAATAATTTGAATAGGGTTTCGGGGGATTATAATTACTCTGTGGGGTATTGTATATCACTCTGTAGTCTTGTAGTAGGGAGATGAGGAGGACATTCTTCAGTGTTTCGACCCCTTCACCAGGAATAATTCCCAACACGTTTTGAGAGTTCCTGGTTATAGATAAATGTTTTAGCATTCCCGAATCTCCTCTGTTATCATGTTAAACCTTCTAGGGATACTGGATGGACTCCTAGATCCTTAAGGCTGTAAAGAGTAGAACCCATCAACACAACATCAACACAACCACATAGAACTTCATAGAACTCCTACAGAGCTCTACCAAACTCTGAAAGGCACCTAAAACCCTAAAAAAGCCAAGACCCTTACATACCACGAGGAATAACATTTAAAAACCACGAAAATAACGCACGCCTTAAACCCTTCCTTGTTACGAGAGGAGGAGGCAGCCACGAAGATTAAGGAATCGGAAGCGCGGGGCCGGGTTTGCTCCGCAACTCGGCGACATCCTGACAGCGCTCGGCACTGCTCCTGGTCCAAGCCCAAAGGGTCCTATGTACCGATATAGTAGAATGTAGGGTTTCCATATTAGGAATTACTATTATAACTTAGGAAAGTATCCCCCATAGCAGCACAAAGGACCCTTTGGGAAGAGGAGTGCCGTTTGGCATGCTCACTCGGCCATACCAGCCAGAATTTGGGTATGGGACAGGTGGAAGCACCCCTGAACCTGCAGGTCAAGGCCCCGTGGGCATCCACCGGCGGCAAAGCCGGTGGCTGGCAGCTGCTGAGTTTCGTTTACATCACCGGCAGATGGTGGCCGCCGGGTGCCGGAGGGTCCGGTCAAGGTCGAGATTTCCGCTGACAACCCCCATCGCTTGTGCTGCAGGTCGAGAGCGCGGACAAGGGCAGGTGCCGTGGGGCCTAAGTAATACTATTTTGGGGGTTCCTTTATAATCATGGTATAATAGTTAATAGAATTAAGGCTCCCATATTACAGGTCTCAAAGCGTTTACAACAACGGCTTGCAGGGTTCAGGAGGCTGGTTCTAGGCGCCGCTGAGCTGCTCACCGCGTTAGATGCGACCTCTTGCATGTCGCCAAGAGCGCCGGGCACACGACACCGAGCAGATTGTAGAGGTGTTGAACGAATCGAAAGGGTTGACAGAAATAAGCAGACGGCAGGCGGTGTCCTCTAGCGTTCCACTGCAGAATCCCTTTCACCATGCTTGTTCCTCACCCTAACAGACTCCGTTGAAGATCAGCATGTCAACAGTCAACACCAAGCTCCCTCCGTAAAATGCCCTGCGAGAACTCCGAGGTTACACCCCTCCGTCATCTTCTGATAGCATGCGCAAGGCTGGGACGGCAAGCTTGGAAGCCGCAGTAGTTTTGGAAGGGTAAAGACGTTTTTAAGAAACGCAGTTTAGGGTTTAAGGTAAAATAGGATATATTACCCAGCAGCTATATAGAGCTGCTTGGGTTTTGCTTTTGCTAGGATACGGTTGTGTAGTGTAGGGTCTCATAACAGGTCGTAGAAAATTTGTTTTGTAGAAGCCGCCAGGCCTTTTGGGGTGGTACGCTGGCTTTGGGATTTAGGATGTGGGAATTGGTGTTTTACGATTTTGGGTGGCTTATGGTTTCGGGCTTAGTTGGGTCAGGACTTCGGTTTTGGGTTTTAGGGTTTTCATAGCAACCGCAATGTTAGATACGATACCCCAGTTTCACACGGGTAGTTCTCTAAATTAGGGTCCCTGCATAGGTCCTCCAAACAGTACTGCACCTTTGTTCAAGGGACCCTACAAGGGATCCTAATCTAGAGATCTAACCATTTTGTATAGAAAGGGTAGGAAGCTGTATCCAAGAGGTTCAAGGCATGCACAGGCGAGCTGCGGCAGATGCTGGTTAAATCTGCAAGGCTGCAGGTTTAGATTGATAAGGCGAAAGCAATGCAGGCCGAACTGGCAACATAGCCACCTGAAGTGACCAAGTTGCAGCGTGAATTCGAGGACACCATTGCCTCTGTGAAAGGAAAGCAGGATGATGGCCAGCCGCCGCTTGAGCAACTGGTTCCATTGTGGACCAGGTGCGGCATTACTTTGACAGCTGAGCAGCGTGCTTTCTATGATGAAACCATCAGAGAGGCAGCTGAAGGGCCAGGCGCCGTGCATTGATGCCCTAAACCCTTAATCCCTTAAACCCTTAAACCCTTATAAACCCTTAGCCCTAAGCCCGCTAACCCTAAACCCTAAACCCCTAAACCCCTGCAACCCGTGAGCCCTCTAACCCTAAATCCTAAGTGAACCCCAGAAAGTTGGAACATCGATTTAGGATGATTCATGCTGGGATTCCCTATACTTTACTTTAAGGGCAGGAGGCTAATGATGTTCCAACTTTCTGGCTTCTACTGTACACACTGCCTGGGCAGCCAACAGATCGCACTGTAAGCAACTCGCAAGATTTTGAAGACATCGGCCGTAGGCTTAGGCAAGAGTCTATAGATTTTTTGGGTAGAGTTCCATAAAGTAACAGTCGATACTAGGGCTACTAACAGGGGCCTTATATATCCATAGTAAGAATGCTATATTCAACAGTTACTGAGTCGGCGCAGTATTCAAGCTGGAGTGTAGTAGCCCCTTTTCCTTGATTTGATTGCATTGGCGTTCCAAACCGCCCGTCACGTCAGGAAGGTGAAACAGAGCCACTCCCAGAATCCGGGGGATTCAGGAACCGTTGTGGACATGGACTGCTCCTCAGATGTTGGCCAAGACTTCAATGGGTCCAAGTAGACGTCGCCGAAGACACCACCCTCGGGCCTACGACGAATTGGCCACGCTGGCTTTGCAAACTGCCCAGCGCCGTGTTGATGCAGCATACTGCCCCGAACCGGGTGCGACCACACACCCCTGCGCGCCATGGAATAGGCGCAGCCGCGCCACTTTCGGCCCCTTGACACCAGAAACGGGCCACTTAGAGACGACGCCCTCCTTTTTCGATGTTTCGAAGGTTCATCCGTTCCACAGAAGCACCTAAGAATGCCCTAAACCCTAAAGCCTTAAGCCCTAGACCCCCAGAGCCTAAACCCCTAAACCAGAGACCGTAAACCCTGAACTTTACCCCCAAAAAAGCCTAAACCCCAAAATACCTAATCATTCGGACTTGCTCAACTCCAGCAAGCCTACCTAAGCTCCCGACAAACCAGGGGGTTCTGATTAGAGGACTATGGTCTATCTTCCTACCACGGTCAAGCCTGTTTTGTTAGAGATGAAACATGTCAGCGCAAGCGATCCCAGGAGTGAACTCAATGTCGAAATGGCTTCAAAGTCCTTAAGCACACCAACAGCCCAACACCCCCTGAGCAACAATGCCCTAAACCCCAAGCCCTTACACCCGAAACCCTGGATACTATAGGGTCCTATGTAAATAATTGCCAAACTTTGGGGGGCTCTTTATTGTAACTGTAGTATGGTGGGCCCCAAAACCGCTTCTAATTGTTAAGGCACCTATATCCCTAAATCCCTTATAGTACCCTTCTAGTATCCCTTAAAGGAGCCCTTGAACGGCACCCAGGAAGTTCGCGAGAAATATCCAAAGCCCTGGCACACTAAACCCTAAACCCTAAACCCTAAACCCTAAACCTGAGCGAGGCCGGGGATGCCCGGAAGCAGTCGAAACCCATGGGAAGAGCCGCCAAGGCACTACCACCCCACCAGGTGGGCCAATGTCTGCCTTGTTCTGCTTACATATATATATATATATATGCATGCAAACGTTTATCCATGTCTTTGTATATGCATATACATGTCTCTGTGTGTATTATATATATGTATGTATGTATGTATGTATGTATGTATGTATGTATGTATGTATGTATGTATGTATGTATGTATGTGCATTCATTTGTTTATGCATGTACTAACAAGTGACTGTATGTCATGGCTGTATGCTGATGTATGCATGCATGCATGCATGCCTGTATGTGCGTATGTATGTATGTATGTATGTATGTATGTATGTATGTATCTACGTATGTATACTGTGTATCTACATATAGGCATACAGTGTGCATGTGTTCATGTATGTATGTATGTATGTATGTATAATGATATTGTATGTCTTATAGTAAGTACCAGACAACCCTAAACCCTAAACCTTAAACCCTAAACCATATTGCAGTGCTGCATCGGGCTTCTCAGAGTTCGGGGTGTAGTTGTTTTTGTTGCATGAGCGGGAGGGTGGAAATCAGGGAAGTCGAGCATGTCGTAGAGTTCCGTGTAGAGCGCAAAGGGCTCCGGTATGTTTCCGGAAGGGCTTTCGGGGCTAGTTTGGTTTGGTTTCAGAGTTTCCCTAAACCCTAAACCTTAAACCGTGCCAGATGTGCTCGCAGGAACTTTCGTTTTATGTATAGGGGCCTTAATAATGACCAGTACTATTTTGGGGGGTTCCTTTATAATAACGATAGTAGAACATACCTTCAAAACCCTATTCTAATTGTTAAGGCCCCTATGGTAGTTTGTTCGTTTAAGCAGGGCTGAACATGCTGTTATGAGGTTGTATATGCCTGTATTCCATGCCCTTTCGAAACAACCCCGTATATTCCGAACCCTTAGCTACCCGTTGCGAAGCCTTGCTGTACAAGAAATGACAGAACACGCTATTCTAATTCCTAGCGACCTCCTAAAACTCCTTCATCTGTTGTTGGGAGGTTGCGGGTTTGCGGTTTGAGCTTCAGGGTTTAGCCCAAACCAGCCTCTTTGTCTAATTGGGGAACGAGGGTAGAAACGGTCAGAGCACTGAAAATCTGAAGCCCTCAGTTCTTGAAGGCTAAATAAACAGCTTCCAAACCTGAGTCTACGGTTGATGACATAAAAGGAATATCCCATAATTCCCACAGTCTAGAGTCATGAAGGTAGTGCAGGATTTATATCATCAACCGTAGGACTCGGGCCAGCACTGCAATGGAGCAGGGAGTGACATCAACACTGCATCAAAGGTATTATGGCGAAACCCTAAACCCTAAACCCTAAGCCGTCGAAAACCGGGCGTCAACCAACCCAATACTCGAAGACTCTTGACTGGGTTGTTCAGTGGTATACTTTTCGACCTTTTTGTTTCTGGTTCCCACTATGAGTCTAGTACTAACCACCAAAAAAGTCAAAGGTATGTACCTTCTGGGTCACTGGAGCCTAAACCCTAAACCTTAGCTCCCTCCCTAAACCCCTAAACCCCTAAACCCTCATGACTGACAGCAGGCCCTGCTCCTCCTCAAGGCGGGAAACGAGCGCTTCGTGCGTGGTCGGCCCATGGCAGACAAGCTTCTTGGCTAGAGGGTCCATATACACGACTATCATGGACTTCGGTCCCCCTAAACCCTAAACCCTCTAAAACCATTATAGGGATGGAACGTTGGGCCCAATTCCGTAGTGGTTGTATAGCTCACCACAGTCCTGGGGATACACTGTGCATGTAGATACAGAGATAAGTCGCAAATATGTAAATATTTTCATATATATATATATTCTTTTATGAGTGCATATATATATATATATATATATGTCGTGTTTATATATCTAATTGTAGTTATTTATTGATTATGTGTGACAATTTCTTGATAGTGTATATATATATATATAGAGTAGAGAGAGATCCATAAAGGTATGCATAAAGTTTCCTGCGCTGAAACCGTTGTCAAGTAATTAGTTAATGCATCAGCATCAACTTGCTACCACGAGAAATTTGTCTTACATCACTGCCACGACGACGACGACTCCAGCTAATTACTGCCACTGCGACTGCGACGGGTAGCGTGAGGACGGGTAGCACGAGGAGTCCTTCTCCTACTGCCACTGCCACTGTCCTAGTCACTGCTACGCTACCGCTACTGCTACTGCTAGGGCAATGGGGGTAAGCGTGCTGATGATACGGCTGATGGACAAAATCCTGCATGACCCATAATAAGGAATAATTCCCATAGTTTAGAGTCTTTAGGGTCATGCAGGATTTTGTCCATCAGCCGTATACTACTTAGGAGTACCAGAGATCAATGCGCAGCCTTCTCCCCTCATCCTGCTTGGGTTCATCGGTTTAGTCAACGAGGATCTTGTTTGCTGATGTTGAGGGGTAGGGGTAAAGGGATCCCCACCCCATATCCCAGACTGCAGGCCACCCAAACAATTCCAAAGGAAGCTTTTCCATCTCTGCCTCTAGACCCCGCTCATACCCACAGCCGAAAAAGTACAACCGCCCTTTTCCCGAGCCTGATGAACTGGGGTGTAGGGTTGAGCGCTTGAGGGTTTACAGTTCCCAACACACAACGACTTCTCATGAACCCTGGAACTAAACTCGAAAGCATACAAGGATGGATCATGTTGCAAAGCAGCAGAGTCGCTCGGCCTATGCTGCAGTTGGAGTTTGGGGGGTATTTCCAGCCTATACTATCTCCAAGAAAATCTTGCCTAGCGCATAGGAGTCTATACGCGGTCTATATAGACAGGTTTGAGCTCACCCTTGCGCCCTGAAGCCCTACCCATAGTCTCCATTGTAGTTCCCTTTTTTGATTAACCAAAAACTGCATTGTAGGATCCTAACCATAAAATTGGCTAACCAACAAAAGGACATACAATGGAGACTATAGGTAGACCCTACAGCCCCAAACCCAAAAAACCCTGAACCTCTCAGTGCCAAACCCCAACAGCCCTAAACCATCAAAGCCCTGAACACCTAACCCCCAACCCTGAAGCCATACCTATAGTCTCCATTGTAGTTCCTTTCTTGGTTAACCAATTTTATGGTTAGGATCCTATGATATAGGTTTTGGTCAACCAAAAAAAGGAACTATAGCCAATTTTTACAGCCCTGAACACCTAAACCCTAAACCCCTTAACTCCTAAACCCCAAACCCTTAACTCCTAAACCCCAAACCCTAAACCCTAAACCCCTAAAACCCCCAACCAAGTAAACCTCACAAAAAGGTCTTGAGTCCTCCCAAAAACGATAGCCGAGTAGTAGAGTAGGTGACCCTTAACCTCTTTGGGGTATACTCGCCCATGTACAACCCCAATATGTTCCCAAAGCTTAACCTTTAGTTCCCCAAGATACTGGACATGCAGGATATGATAGCGTTCAGGGGTTTAGTGTTCAGGGATTCCGGTTGTTTAGGGCTTGGGGTTTATAAGGTTTGGGAATGGTCGTGGGGCCTAGGGTTTCGGGGTTGCGGTTGGGGTCTGGGTTTGGCGGGTCTGGGTTCAGGGTTTTTGGGATGGGATTTGGGGTTTGGGATAGGGGGGGTCGGTAAATAATCGCCCGTACAATTTTGGGGGGCTCCTTTTTGATAATTCTAGTATAATGGGCCCCCAAACCCTATTCTAACTATCAAGGCCCCGATAGCAGGGTGTAGAATCACAGCGACCGTGCCCGCAGATATCGAGCTCGTCAACGCGCCCCACACGGCCGTAGTTGGCTGCGCTGACTCCCGTTTTCCTTTGGAGAAGCGCCTCAGCTTGGAGTACCCTAAACCCCTTAGCCCCTAAACCCTGAAAAGTGAAACGCCTAAGCCCTAAACCAAAACCCGCCCCAAAAAGCTAAACCCCAACTCCTAAGCCCCTAGTTATACCCCTAGTAGCTGAGTACGTAACCTTTAACCTTTTGGGGTTTATATAATCCTACCATAATTGAAAGGTTAACCTTTTTTGGGCTAGGGTACACAGCCCCTAAGATTATACCCCTAAGCCCCTCAACCTGAGAAAGGCCCTAAGCACAGAACTCCGAACCCCAAAGTTGAACAGTTAAGCCCCTCTTAAGCCCATAAACCCCTCAGCCTTCAAACTTAAACCCCTAGGTAGGGCTTTGGGACATTTTATATTTCCCTTATTGGGCTTAAGAGGATCTTATTTACGAAAATTTTTCAGCAGCTTTAAAAGCCCCACCTAGACCCAGAAGAGTTTTTGACCCCTGGAGCGCCCCAGCACCACAGAGTTTTTAAAGTAAGTAGAGTTTTGAAGAAGCCAAACTCGTAGGGTTAAGGGTTGAGGGTTTGCGGTTTAGGGTTTTCAGGTTTAGGGTTTAGGAAACTATTCCTCAGAGCGCCCTAGTGGATTAAATTTCAGTCGGCTTGTCGTAATGTAGCAACTTTCTCTGACAGTGTCCTAGAGATCCCAATACCCCTTAATTAAGGAATATACCTTAAATCATAATATTAAGCCCCCTATTATTTAAGGTATATTCCTTAATTAAGGTGTATTGGGTTCTCTGGGGTGATATTCGGGCCAAACCTGACACTCATCCGGTGAAAATCGTAATCCCCTCTTGGAGGTTCATGGGACTTAGTAAGTTCGGTGATAAGTACCCTAAGTGGGGTTATAAGTAATTATAAGTATAGTTACCTTAATTATAACCCTAGTTACTAAGTCCCATGATCCTCTAAGCTCAAAACGTGAAACCCTTGGCAGTGTTCATGTGGGGGGTTGATCAAAATTATGGGCCCCTTTTCGTCCCCTCGACTATAAGGCATATACTACAATAATGCAGACCCCAAGAGGGCCCACAGAAATGATCAACCCCCTTCTCTAAATTGGGGTCCCTTCTTCGATTCTGAATAGAGTCCGGCACCCTGATAAAAAGGGTCCTTAAAAGGGACCCCAATCCAGAGAACCCAATACCCCTTAGTTAAGGACTATACCTTAAATTATAATGGGATCCCTAATATGATTTTAGGTATATTCTTTTTTCAAGGGGTATTGGGTTTTCTGGGAATCTAGAGAACTACCCATGTACTGAGTGAGGCTTCCGGAGTCAAGAAGTTTTCACCAAGAGGTCCGACAGCTTCAGACTAAGACACTGAGCTCGAAGCGCTAAACTGGTTTAGGGTTCCCACAGAACCCAATACCCCTTAATTAAGGAATATACCTTAAATTATAGGGTCCTTAATCTTATGATTTAAGGTATATTCCTTTATTAAGGGGTATTGGGTTCTCTGGGTTTAGGGTTTAGGTGTTAGGAACCCTAAAACCCCTAAAACCCTTAACACCTGTCATTAACACCCTTAGCACCCGAAACCCCTAAACCCTTAGACCCTAAACCCGTAAACCCTAAACCCTGAACCATAAGAGCCCAAGACCCTAAGCTCGAAATAAACCCGTAAACCCTAAACCCTGAACCATAAGAGCCCAAGACCCTAAGCTCGAAACCTCAGATCAGCAGTTCAAGTGGTGCACGCCAAAATCCGAAACGTTCTACGCCCTGGCCGAACTGCTAAAACCTTCCGCCACCGGAAAACATTAATCCATAAAGCGCGAACCCTAACCACCTAAACCCTAAGCCCTACATCCTAAACCCTAAAACCCAAACCCAAAAACCCTAGACCCTAAACCCTACATCCTACGTCTAAACTCTAATAAAACAGGAACCCCCGATCTCCCTAAACCCTAAATCCACACCCCCAAAACCCTACAAAGAAATTTTTAATCCTTCGAAGCCAAGGATTTTCGATGCCATGCCTGGAGACATCTACTCTCTGCGCAATGCCGCAAATACCTGCACACATGCTGAAGGCATCTGGGAGTTGTCTAGGCTTTCGGGTTGTGAAGGCATATGGGAGTTGGTTCCGAAAACAGGGGGCCTCGGTAAAGACCCCCCCAAATAATTACTATGCTGTATCTGTGTCATATCCGACGGTCCTATTTTGAAAGAGGCTGTAATGAATCACAAACCCCATACATCCCCTTCACAAAGCCCTCTGAAACCTCTGTATCACCCTCTATACCCTAAATCCTATCAAGCCCAAACCCGAACTCCCTAAAAACCCCAAGCCTTAAACCCTAAACCCAAAATAGAGTTCCCTAAACGCCTTAAGCGCTAAACCGAAACCTTAAACGCCCCCAAAACCCTAAACCCGAAGCTGCAAACCCAAAAGACCAAAATCAAATCCTAAACCCTAAGACCCTAAACCCTCCGACCCCATAAACATTACGACCCAGAGCCCCAAACCCCAAAGACAAAAAACAGAAGCTCGCTAAACCCTAAGACCCTATAAATACCCTAATTCCTAAGCCCCAAACCCAAAGACCAAAACAAGAAAACCCTAAACCCTAAGACCCTATAAACCCTAATTCCTAAGCCCCAAACCCCAAAGACCAAAATAACCGAACATCCTGAACCCTAAGACCCTATAAACCCGAACTCAAAAAAGCACCACACCCCAAAGACCAAAAAAATGAAAACTCTATGACCCTACAGCCCTACTTCCTAAGCCCCAAACCCCAAAGGCCAAAACAAGAAAACCCTAAACCCTAAGACCCTATAAATCCTAATACCTAGAGCCCCAACTAGCGTGTGCCTGTTTAGGTAGACAGTCCAGTCATCACGCTTCAAAGAAAACCAAAGACCAACCCCCCCAACCCCAAAGACCAAGAAATGAAGACCCTAAAACCTGAGACCCTATTGACCCTACAGGCAGCATGATGGATTATAAACCCTACTATAGATGAGATGCCTTATAGAGCCCTTTAAAAGGAACCCTGTAAAGGAACACCATTCTCCCCATAAAACCCTACTTTAGATCCCAAACCCCACTATAGATTCCTTATAGGGCCCTTCAAAGGAACCCTTGAAAGGAACCCCATTCTCCCCCTAAACCCCTAAACCCCTAAACCCTAAACCCTCAAACCCCTAAACCCCTAAACCCCGAAACACCTAAACCCTAAACCCCTAAACCCTAAACCCTCAAACCTCTAAACCCCTAAACCCCTAAACTGGGCTTTGAAGTACCATACTTTAATACTTTTTCCTGAAAGAAACCATTATGAAATACAAGTTTATACTTTTTTCTCCCTGGCTACTCAAAAGCCCAGTAAACCCTAGACCCTCAAACCGAGTAGGTAACCTTTAACCTTTTGGGGTTTATATAATCCTACCATAATAAAAGGTTAACCCCCTAAACCCTAAACCCTAAACCGTTAACCCCCCAAACCCCTAAACCCCTAAACCCTCACTTAGTAGCCAAGTAGGACAAAAAAAAAGACCCCTAAAAAGGCAGCCCCTACAAGCCCTAAGCCCTAAAACCTATAAACCCCTAAACCCTCAAACCCTAAACCCTCAAACCCTAAACCCTCACACCCCTAAACCCTAAACCCCTAAAAAGGCAGCCCCTACAAGCCCTAAGCCCTAAAACCCCTAAACCCTAACCCTAAACCCTAAACCCTAGACCCCTAAAAAGGCAGCATGATGGGAAGCCTGGAGTTTTGCTCCAGCACCTTGGGGAGCCGGCTGATCCTCGTCCTGGGGCAGCTCTGGCTGCTCTGAGAGGGCTTAGGGCCCCTCAGGGCGTTTGGGGTTTAGGGCCTTTGGGGTTTAGGGTTTTAGGGTTTTAGGGTTTAGGGCCTTTAGGGTTTAGGGTTTTAGGGTTTAGGGTTTTGGGGTATAGGGTTTTGGGGTATAGGTTTTCGGGCTTAGGGCTTGTAGGGGTCTAGGGTTCTAGGGTGTTGGGATTCTTGGTGGTTTTTTTTTTTTTTTGGGGGGGGGGTTTTGGGGGNTTTTTTTTTTTTTTTTGGGGGGGGGGTTTTGGGGGTGTCGGGTTTAGCATGTTATTGTTGTTCTGGGGTTCATATTCGTATGCTAGAACTAGCACGAAACTAGTACATGCTTGGTACCGAGGCACTCAGAGTGCAAGGCCATCGTCAGTGCCACTTGCCCCGGAAGAGCGGAAGAGTTGACTTGGAGGGATGACGGGTTTTGGGCTGGCCCTGTAACGCTAAACCTTAAGCTTTGTTGTGTTGGCTTTTTAGAGTTTGGTTCGGTCTTTTGATCTGTGGGTGGGGAAATTGAGCCCTAAGCCCTCAGCCCAAAAATCCTAAACCTTCTTGGAATGGAATTTTCGAGCCCTGAGGCTACACGGACATACTTCGAGGCACAGAAACTCGGCGAGTCAGCGGTGCACGTTTTCACTTTTTGGGGTTTAGGGTTAAGAGCTTTGGGTTGTAGGGTTCAGGTTTGGGGGTTTTGGCGTTTAGGTTTTAGGGTTGTAGGGTTTAGGCTGTGGGGGTTTAGGTTTAGGGTTTAGGTTTTGAGGCTTTAGGGGTTAGGGTTTGGGTTCCGATCCTACTAGTACAGTGCACTTCCAGAAGGCTATGTTCAGGGATCCTAGATATGTAGGCTGGACTCTTTTCCCAGGGATTAAGGAAGAGTAAGTAAGATTAGACTTGCAATAAGACTCGGCGCGTTTCGAATGATGATACGGTTGATGATATAAAACCTGCATTACCCATAATAAGGAGTATACGATAGTTCCCCTAGTTGAGGGTCTTTAAGGTAATGCAGGATTTAAGTCATCAGCCGTAGTACTGGTGAACCCAGAGAACCCAATACCCCTTAATTATGGAATATACCTTAAAGTATAGAGGCCTTAATATTATGATTTTAAGGTATATTCCTTAATTAAGGGATATTGGAGTCCCCTAAACCCTATAGATCCCTTAAAGGAACCCTATAGATCCCTTATAGATCCCTTTAAGGGACCCTTGGTATTCCTTACTTAAGGGGCCCCTTGGGGATCTCTGGGAAGAGCTGAGGAAAGCCGGGAAGAGCCTCATGGGCCAGAAGGGACTTCTTCGCCACTTGACCTCGCTTGTGGAGAAGACGGTGGCAAGTATGCCTCTGGCCGCTGGGCTTTTGAGTATACTTCTTTTATGGGTTTAGGGTGTTTAGGGGTTTAGGGTTTACCATACTTTAAATACTTTTGGGGGACCTGTTACTTAAAGGGAACCCAATATGAAATAAAAGTCTATACTTTTTGTCCCTGGTTACTTCAAAGCCCAGGCCAGCATGGAGGAGGTCGCTAGCCAGGCGATTACAGCCAACATCTTGAATACCATGAACTTTCTGCTCCAGTTTAGTGATGTGCTTCGAGACCGTGTCCGCAGTGGACAGTTGGAGATTCCAGGTTACCAAGAGTACACATTTTCGGTCTTTTTGGAAAATCTAGCTGCAAGACCTGTTAAGATCCAACCAACGCCCACAATACCCTCAAGAACAACAACAAACACACCACGATCCAAAGTTCAAGAACTCAACTCTCAATAATGCACTGAATACAAAAGCCCAGCGAAACCCTAAACCTTCCTAAACCCTAAACCCCTAAACCCTACACCCTAAACCTTGAACCCCTAAACCCTACACCCTAAACCCCTAAACGGCCCTAAACTTTATAAGGATCGTGGGTGGTCTCTTCGATCTGCAGACGGGGCGAGTGGACTTTCTGGGCCCGTCTCCCGATCAAGCGGTCCTCTTGGATCCTATGTCATCCCAGAACCCACATCTCAGCCTCTTGGTCTCTATATACAAATAGGGGCCTTCATAAGTAGAAGAGGGCTCCTTCAAGGGACTATAATTTATCTATAGCGGTACTATGATACAGGGGCCTTAGTCATTAGCATAGGGTTTTGGGGGGTATCTTATACTAAAATTTAAAGGCACCCAAACCTGAGCCTCTTGGTTCTAGGGTTTAGGGTTTAGGGCATGGAGTTTAGGGTTGAGGGTTTGGGGTTTAGGGCTTAGAGTTTAGGGTTGAGGGTTTTGGGTTTTGATTTTAGGGTTTGTGTGACAGGTTTATATTTGGGGTTTGGTTGGCTCAGTAACCCAAGCCTGGGTCTTGTAATACCCTGGGGATCAAAATAGCCCCAAAACCTTATATAGTATGGTCTTTGGGCCCAAAAGCCTTAATATATGAATCCTTAGAGCCCTAAACCCTATAGATCCCTTTTAAGGACCCTTTATAGATCCCTTTAAAGGGCCCCCTATATATGAGTCCTTAGATCCCTAGGGATATAGTATCCTCAGGGTTCCTTCGGCTTGAAATCCCCTCTACAACCCGATAGTTGATTTTGTTTTACTTTTTGCTGGCTTATGGACAACCCTAAACCCTGAACCCTACACCCTACCTGTAGCCGAAAAGACCTGCCTTTTTAGGGTAAAACGGTAGGTCTTTTCGGCTACAGGTATACTCTCAACCCGAAACCCTAAGCCCTAAACCGCTGAGGCTTCGTGCCCTTGACCTACCAGAGCACGCCGCCGAGCCAGAGCCATGATGCGCCACCAACATCCCGGGGGTCTCCAGCAGCCGCGCTGCAAATGCTGCAGGAAGGCAGCTCGGCGGTTTAGGCTTAGGGTTTGGGAATACAAGAGGTTGGGTTTTCAGTTTAGGGGGTTTGGGGTTTAGAGATGGCTCTTATGCTAAGAACCACCGCGTTACCTAGGATCAATAAGTTAGTAAACCCTTGGGGTGTTGGGTTCAGGCTGTATGTGTCAACTCCCAGACCCAAGATTTCATGTTACATTTTTTGGTGATCCCTTCCTGGAAATCTAAAGCTCCTTATTCTCCCGTAACACCAAACTCTAACAGAACCCCGTACGTAGAAATATTTTTTAATCTTTGGTTATTATAATCCCTAAGAAACGACTAAAATTATAGGTTTTGCTGGGGGTCTAAGTTCAGTATAGTTTAGTAGAACCCTTCTGAAAGCTTTACAGCAGCCGAAGTCGAACGCTTAGTACTAGCAGCACCCAGAACATCAGAAGCTGCAGAGCAACCTCTGAAATTGAGAACAGCAACAAAAAACATCTAGAACCCGTACCCTAAGAGTCCAAGTACTCAAATAGTAGGGATTCAAGGTCCGACAAAAATTCAGAGTATGGATTCTGGGACTAAAGACCCTGCTATTTGGGTACTTGGACCCTCTGCGGTATAGAGCTGTTTATAGCACCTTAATCTCACCCTTGGAAACCGTTCGTTTCAATCCTTGAGGACACCATAACACTAGACCCCAAAACCCAAGTCTCCGAATTGAGGCCTAGACCCTCGGCAATAAAACCCTAACCCTTCGAGCCCGAAACCCTCGACCCTAATTGCCCCAAGCCCCAAACCCTAAACGCTAAACCCCTAAACCCTAACAGCCTTAAGCCCTAAACCCTAAACCCTAATAGCCTTATTGAACAAGACCCTAATAGCCTTAGACTCTAAACCCTAAACCCTAAACCCTAAACCCCTAAACCCTAAACCCTGAACCTAAGGCAACGCTCGCTTCTGCCTTGGAGACTACCGGCTTCCCCGGCAAGGACAGGACATGCGAAAGGCGCTGGCCAGCTGCCCGCAGGCCAGAGTTTTGGGGGTTTAGGGTTTAGGGTTTAGGGGTTAGGGGTTTAGGGTTTAGGGTTTAGGGGTTTAGGGTTTAGGGGTTTAGGGTTTAGGGAGAGACGGGTTACATTAGGGTTTGGGTCCATAAGGGCTATTGTTGTACGGATGTAGTGTAGGGGCTTAAACAATTACCAATACCATTTTGGGGATTCCTTATTATGGATATAGCATAATGGGCCCCAAAACCTTATTCTAATTCTGAAGGCCCCTATATTGGGGTTTAGGGTTTAGGCTGTTCGGCGTCTCCGCTTTAAGAGTCAACTCTTTGAGGTGTGTTTGGGGCTTTAACTTTATTTGGAGAGTAGTGTTTAGATCCGTTCAGTTGGGGTTTCGGGATGTCCTTCGGTTTCTAGGGTTCAGGGTCCCGGGTACAGCGTCTCAGGGCAAAAGGAAAATACAAGGGGTAATATAGGGGCTTAAATTTTAAACAATTACCAATACTATTGTGGGGTTCTTTGGTATAGTTATAGTGTACTATGCCCCAAAAACCTATTCTAATTTTTAAGGCCCCTACATTATAGTACCCTTATAGATCCCTTATTGTATCCCTTGAAGGAACCTATTCCTAATGATTAAGGCCCTTACACTACAAGCGGTAGCCAGATGATCGTCACAACATCGCTGGAGGGATGCCTTTTTGATGCTTACGGCAACAGCATCAGGGTATCCTAACCATATATACCCTATATACCCTAAACCCTAATTCCTATAGACCCCATACCCGAAACCCTATATATCCTAAATACCCTAAACCCGATATACTCTATACCTTAAACCCAATATACCCTAAGCCCTAAACCCCAAAAGCGAAGCTTCCTAAGCGCAGGCCACCTACTGCGCCATCGTGGGCTGTGCCGATGCTGGGTTCTTGTTTAGGGGTCTAATTTAAGTTACCATACTGGGGATCTATAGCAATTAATATGGTTTCTGTACTGTGGTGGCATTGCTTACCCCAAGGCTCCATGTACCCATATGGTATATACTTAGGCCTTAAAGCACCTAATAGGGATTTTTTGAAGGCTTAAGTATCTACTATAAAGGTACACGGAGCCTTTCCCTAAACCCTAAACCCTAAACCTCGACCTTTATTATGGTGGCATTTTTTAACAAGAACCCAGGATGCGCGCACGCCCATCGACAGCATCTTCGACGCCATGCCCGGGGAGCTCTTCGTGGTGAAGAGCCTGGGGCCGCAACTGAAACCTTAGGGGTTTAGGGTTTAGGGTTTATAGGATGTATAGGGTTTAAGGTTTATAGGATATATAGGGTTTAGGGTTTATAGGATATATAGGGTTTAAGGTTTATAGGATATATAGGGTCTAGGGTTTAGGGTTTATAGGATACGTAGGATATATAGGGTTTTAGGGTTTATAGGATTTATAGAGTTTTTGGGTATAGGGTTTTCAGGATATATAGGGTTTAATTAGGGTATATAGGGTATATAAGAAAAAGCTTTAGGGGTTTAGGATTCCTTTATTTAAGGGATACTCTAAGGGTACGGTAAGGCTTTCATATAATTTAGGATGCCTTTAAGGGATACTCTAAGGGTACTATAAGGCTTCCACATAGTTTAGGATTCCTTTAAAGGATAATTACTTTAAGGACACTATAAGGGCTTCATATAGTTTAGGGCTCCTTTAAGGGATGCCTTTAGGACACTATAAGGGCTTCATATAGTTTAGGGTTCCTTTAAGGGATGCCTTTAGGGACAGTATGAGGGCTTCATATAGTTTAGTGTTCAGAGTGAAGAAGCTGCGGCCGAAGGTGTCGGATCTAGGGTTCATTACCCTAAGGGTCCAAGTAGTTCCTATTTATGGGTTTTTGGTACCTAAACAAGCCCTAAAGTCCCATAGTAGGGCGTACTTGGACCCTTTGGGTTAGGGTTCCTTTAAGGGATGCCTTTAGGACACTATAAGGGCTTCATATAGTGTAGGATTCCTTTAAAGGATAATTACTTTAACCCTCCGGGTTAGGGTTCAGGGGTTTACGGTCAATGAGGGGCTCAGGGGTCTAATTACGGTCAATTAGGGGTTTAGGGGTTTATTTACGGCCAACTAGGGGTTTAGGGGTTTAGGGTTTAGGGGTTAAGGTTTACTACATAGTCAGGTTTGGGATCCTTTACTTAAGGGATATCATGGAGGAAGCTAGGACTTAGGGGTTAAGGGTGTCATAATGGATCGAGAACGGCTTTGTACGAGGCGCCTCGCAGTACCCGGTATCACTTCTCATGTTGATGATGTTTCTTCATTACATTAGGACTGAAGAATGGGAAGAAGGCCCCTAACCCTAAACCCGAAACCCTAAACCCTAAACCCTTATTGGAACCAAGGAACGCCGGCAATACCTGCTCGCATTCCGAGAGCAGCGTCATCGGGAGCCTGGAATTTTGCACCTCGAAGTTAGAGACTTCTCTGATTCTGGTCCTGGGCCACTCAGATTGCAGCGCCGTGCATGGGGCCACTAAAATGCTCCTTGGATGTGTCTGAACAACACAGTTTCACTTTTCGCCATAATGTCCCATAGTTCCCATAGTCATGTAACCTTTAACCTTTTGGGGTTTATATCATCCTACCATAATTGAAAAAGGCTAGCCTTTTTTGGTCTAGCATACTCAGCCCTTAAGTATATGCAGGCTTCGGACAAGCTTGAAGTACCCTAAACCCTAAATCCTAAACCCCCAAACCCCTAAACTGAATCCTGCTAGACGCTTAGCCCGAAACCCTATCAACGCCCTTTCGCAAGTCCTCTGAAACCGCCTGGACCATCTGGCAACATCAGATGCACCTAGTTTAGGGGGCCTTATTAACTACCAATTTTATTTTGTGGGAATAATGGTATATTCCTTATTATGGGTAATGCAGGATTTATATCATCAACCGTAGGTTTCTAATGTAGGGGCCTGAATAACTATCTATACTATTTTGGGGGGTTCCTCGTTAGAATTATACTTCTAGTATAATGGGCCCCCAAACCCTATTCTAATTTTGAAGTCCCCTATATTACCCTCCCCCCCATGACAAAAAGCCCTTCGAAACGAAGCAAACATATGCGATCCCTATAAGCCCGAAACACGAAGAAGCCCTCGAAGTCAAAAACTTGCTGGCACAATGCGACATGTTTGAATTCCCTTATTGATCATGTAGAAGTTTTAGTTATACGCTGACAGCCCTTGTAGATTCCCAGATAGGAACCCTGAACAGGTTCCATGCTAAAACCCTACCCTAAACCTTAAATCCCAAACCGTCAATCACCCAACAGGTAGTAGGTTTCCATGTTTTTTGTCTTATTTTTGCTCACGCCCAGGGATCCCGTGAGTGCCGTTGATCGTACCTCTAAGCCTTAATCAGACCTTCAAAAGCCCTGTACCCCTAAACCCTAAACCCTAAGCCCTAAACCCTAAACCCTAAAGAAGAGCCCTAGTAGGAGCCTTCTGAGGTGTTCAAAACGTTAAAACCCCTCTAAATGGCGTATCCAACCACATGGGTGGTTGTCAAAATTAGGGTCCCTTTTTGAAGTACCCTAAATAATAGGTGCCGTATTATAATAGGGACCCAAAAAGGGACCATAATTTTGACAACCACCCACATGAATCGAAAAGCACCTTAAATTCTACAACGCCTACAACAGCCGGGTCTTCCAGAGGATGTTGTTTCCCTGTTTCTGGCCTTGGGTTCCATATCATGAAATTACCAAAAAAGTTCTGTCATTCCTATAAAACCCTAAACCCCTAGACCCTAAACCCTAAACCCCGAAACCCTAAACCCCTAAACCCTAAACCCCTAGACCCTAAACCCTAAACCCCTAAACCCGGCTGAACCCTAAGGTTCCTAGCTGCTCCGTCTGTGAAACCCTTGTAGTACCCTTATAGTTAATACACCTTTAAAGGAGCCCTCGATTCTTAGTGAACCCTCACCCAGAGAACCCAATACCCCGTAATTAAGGAATATACCTCAAGTCAGAATATTAAGGCCTCTAGAATTTTTATTAATGAATTTAGGGTTTAGGGGTTTAGGGGTTAAGCCCTAAACCCTAAACCCTGAAAGTTAAAAAAAAACCCTAAACCCTAAACCCTAAACTTTAGGGGTTTGGGGGTTTAGGGCTTAGGGCCCTGAGGTTCCTAGCTGCTCAGTCTGGGAAGTCCCGGGAATCCTTGGGCCCGGCTTTGGATGGGCTCTTGGACGATCTGACTCTCGTCCTTCGCTTTAGTGTTTCTTATATTTCTGGGTTTAGGGCTTAGGGTTTAGGATATTTCTGGGTTTAGGGTTTAGGGTTCTCGTCCTTGATTTGGTGTTCTTGTACTTTGCGGTCTGAATGAGTAGCAATGATGGCATAGGGCTCCGAATGGTTAGCATGTTTGGGTTCCTTATTTTTTGGGGTTTAGGGTTTAGGGTTTTCGTCCTTGGTTTGAGTTTCTTGTATTTTTGGGTTTAGGGTTTAGGGTGTTCGTCCTTGATTTGGGTTTCTTATATTTGTTGGGTTTAGGGTTTTCGTCCTTGGTTTGGGTTTCTTATATTTTTTTGGGTTTAGGGTTTTCGTCCTTGATTTGGGTTTCTTGTACTTTGATCCCCAATGCTCAACCTTTAAACTTTTTGGGCTTGTATAGTTTGGTAGGAATCGGAAAGTTCAACCTTCCATGTAAGTTTGGGTTTCTTACATTTCTGGGCCCGAATGAGTAGCAATGATAGCATAGGGTTCCGAATGGTTAGTAATCGATCTGACTCTGGTCGTTAATTTGGGTTTCTTGTTTTTGGGTTGCATTGAGTAGCAATACTACTGCGGGGCTTTGATTGCTTTGTAATCGTGCTATCAGGGTCTGAATGGTTACTTGTTGTAGTATCCCTCCTTCTCCCTCCTCCCCAGAAAAATTCACGATGACATGCCCCAAGCCCTATTCTAATTATTCAGGCCACCCGTGATATTTATGGGAGGCACCGTTTAAGGGTTCCTTTACAGGGCCCATACGGGTGCGATCTGACGCTCGGCTTTTTGGTGCTTGTTTGCGGGACCCTCATTTAAGGGTTTAGGGTTGGGGCATTTGGAGGGTCGTCGGGGGTGGTCTTATAGAAGTTCCATGGGGTATCACAAGGTTTTAGAGGGGGGGTCCCTCACGGTTTCCATTAAAGGCTCCTTGTAGCAAGAAGGTGAATATCGGATCTCAGGCACCAGCAGGTCACATTTAGACCAGGGTCCGCTGTTTGGGGGAGAAGGACCCCGAAACCCTGTACAGTGAGATCCTTGTGTCTATGTGCTCGTAGATTTGGGGCCTCTATTTTATCAAGAACGGGTTGCCCATACACCATGGCGGTATTGGCACTCATAGTCGAAGAGAAATCGTAGTGCTTATGATTGATTGTAGTAGTAACAGTAGTAATAACATAGGAAAAGTAATACTACCTTAACCCCAAATAGCCCACCATCTTCAGGACTTACATAAGGAAATCTCAGGAAGACGCCCTAGAAGTGTATCCTTAAGAGCTAATTGTCCTTAGTCCGGTTTCCGCCGTTTTGCGGTTTACTATATTATGGGTTGGGTAGTCATAGTAACGTATCCCAGGATGGTCGTGATCTCCAAGGCCTTCTCCTTGTCGCTCCGCTCTGTTTTAGTAAGCGGTTTAGGGTTTAGGGGTTAGGGTTAGCTTACAAGATTTTGTGATATTTTCTTTTTGAGGGAATGAGGATTCTGTTAGGATGTTGCGGGGGGTTTGGGATGTTAAGGCTTTGAGGCCGTGGGGCTTAGGGCCTTGGGTTTGGGTTTGGCTTGGGGGTTTTGAAGTTTAACTAGGGTTCTAGGCAGTTCTGTTTGGCGAATTCCAGATCCTAAGCCCTAACCCTCAACCGAGACCCTAAAACCTTCCGCCAAACCCTAAACCCTAAACCTTAAACGCTTAAGCCCTAGAGCCTGCCCAGAGAACCCAACACCCATTAAGTAAGGAGACCTTAAATTATAGGGGATATGAGGAAACGACAAATTACAATGAAGAAACCCAGAGAACCCAATACCCCTTAATTAAGCAATATACCTTAAATCACAATATTTTGGCCCTAAATATTATGATTTAAGGTGCATTCCTTAATTAAGGGGTATTGGGATCTCTGGGTCTATTAATTCAGGGGCCTTTGGGGGGTCCTGGCTGTTTCTCCCCTCGGTTTCCCCGCTGAAGCCAGGTATCCCAAGGCCAGCGCAGAGGAGCCGTCTTGGCTTAAGGGCTGCTTTTAGGAATCCATGGAGGGTTCCTTTAAGGGCTCCAATTAATGGATCCTTTGATGGATCCTGAAGGGCACCCTGTGGGGTTACGATGAGGGTTTCTGTAAGGCTTCTATGAGGATTTATGGTTTCTATAAGGCTTCTATGAGGATTTAAGGTATCAGGTTTTAGGGTTTAAGGGCTTACGGTTTAGATTTGAATTGGAGACGTGGTCGGGGCTCGTCCCTAAACCCTCAACCCTTGAAGACCCGGGTTGACTTCCCCTAGAGAGATCCATTTAAAAGGATCCTTGAGTTCTAAGCCGTATACCCTAAAGGTTTAGGGTTTAGGGTTTAGAGTTTATGGTTTAGGGTTTAGGGTTGTGTTTAGGGTTAAAGGTTTAGGGTTTAGGGTTAAAGGTTTAGGGTTTAGGGTTTAGGCCCCTGAACCTAAATGCTCAACTGCTAAACACTATAAGGCCCTTTAGAAGCTCCACCAGAAAAAATTGACTCAAACCCGAAACCCTTCCCAACCCTTATCAGACCCTTCAGAAGCTCCACGAGAAGGACCCCGAAACCCTAAGCCCTAAGCCCTAGCGAGCTCTCACACAGGGTTAAAAGAGCCCTTATAGATCTAAACCCTCAGGGGTTCCTGCAAGATTGCCCGGATCCATTCCTTAGATCCCCAATGCCTAACCTTTAAACTTTTTGGGGTTCCTAAACCCCTAAGCCCTTATGAAGGAGCCCTTCTAGATCCCAAAGAGCCTTTCGTGGATCCCGAAACCACTCAGATCCCCAATGCCCAACGTTTAATTTTTTGGGGTTCTTATAATTCTTATAGTTTAGTAGGAATCGGAAAGTTTAACTTTAACTTTTTATTTGCGTGGCTTACTGGGGTAGTAAGATTCTAAGGAAAGTTTAACCTTTTTATTTCTGTGGTTTATTGGGGGAGTAAGCCCAACACCAGGAGTTGGCTCATCACGCAGTGAAGCTCAATGTGGAGAACACCATGGAGTGCCTCCTCCGGAGCGAAGTGCTGAGGGAGAAAGTCCGCCGTGGCGACACTTAGCTTTATCTTAGGGGTACTTAGAAATAGTTTTTAGTCGTTGGTTATTATAATCCCGAAGACATGGCTGAAATTATAATTTTGGCTAGGGGCCTAAGTTCAGTATAGTAGCTTTGTAGGGTTTAGGGTTTAGGGTTTGCAGCTTTGGGTTGAAGGTGTGCAGAGGATTTTTCCGCAGCACGTTTTGAACTTTTGAATGCCCTCATCTTTCATCCCAGCCTATGTAGCTAATACCTGAATCTTTCTTTTGGAGTGGGTTTTTGCACGAGAGACACAGGGTTTAACATTCAAACTCTTTGGTTTTGCAGGGAAGAACTAAACTCAAGCCAGCCCAGAAAGCCATATCGCCCAAACACATCCTGAATAATACACTCTTGCGGAACCTCGTAACATACAACGCGCGAAAGCTCTAAGTTTTGAACCTTAAGACGTAAACCCTAAAACAAACCTAAGCCCTAAAAGCGCTAAGCTGAGGAGTTGGAGATCCAAGGCGGCATCTACCAAGCGGAGACTCACTGCGTGGCTGGATCCTAGAATCATTGCTCTTGGTTTATGGCTCTGGGATACTTTAAGGGTTTCTCTTAGGGGATCCCTGAAGGGCTTCTGGTTTTGGGTCTAGTGGTTTAGAAACCTCGGAATTAGGGTTTAGGGTTTAGGGTTTAGAGGGTTTAGGGCGTATGTTCCATTGTTTGTGCTTTGCTTGCTACTTGTCTGCTTTTGCTCTTACATTTTATGTGTTGCCTTTCTCGTGTCGTTCTTGTTGCGAGCCGTGTGTTGACTAGTAGGCCCTACACGCTACACCTTCAATGCTGAATCCCACATTCTGAAGACGTGGTTATGTCGCCTGACATACGCTGTAAAAAGACAAGGCCCGAATAAAACGCCTAGCGGGTTTCGGGGTATAGGTCTTTAGATTAAGGGCCTAGGAAACACGCAACACACATACATATACATGTATGAGTACGTACACATGCACACACCCACACACAGAGACTGTGAGCCCTGAACACCTACAATCTAGACTCTAAACCGTCCCAACCCGCCAAACCCCAAGAATAAATGTTCCTAACCCAGGTCTAATCTAGCCTATGAAACTTCTATAGTTTCTATACACGCTATAAGCAACCCAGTAAGAGCACAGACCCAGAACCCTAAACCTTAAACCCTAAACCCACATAAAGCAGTAGAAAACCCCCAGGTGGACTTCGTTGGCCATTGCAGTCGGCAAGGCGAGCTGTTGGCCCTCGGGGAGAATGACACTAGGCTGTTCTTGAAGTGTGTGGCGGCTTTCGGGCTTTATTTGTGCATTTCATTGGGGCCTAGCTGGGCTTCATAGGGGGTGAATCAGTTCTGAATCTTTCATGGAGGTTTGTGTTTTCTGGGTTTAAGGCTTCGCAGGTTCAGGATGAGGGGCTTGGGTCTTCAGGGCTCTTGAATCAAGGGTGGTTGAAGTTTCTGTTACAGATTGTTTGCGCCATTACCTCGCACTTCTCAGGATATACATTGGGCATCTGATATTGCTACGAAACAGCGCCAAGCCGCGAACTTCCCTAAACCCTGAACACCGAGACGCTAAACCCTGAACCCCCAAACAAACTCCAAACCCCAAACCCTGAATCCTGATCTTCTAAGGCCCGAAAACCCTAAAACCCTGCACCCCTAATTAAACCCCAAGCCCTAAACCCTCCAATGGTTCCCTGACCCCCTCAACCCCCAACCCTAACCCGTGAATCCCTACACCCTAAACCCCATCCCAAACCCTAAAACCCTGACCCCCCAAGCCCCCTAAACCTCAAACCTCCACTTAGATCCCCAATACCCTACCTTTAAATTTTTCGGGTTCTTATAGTTTAGTAGGAATCGGAGAGTTTAACCATTTCTGTGGCTTATTGGGATAGTAAGTCCGTCTTAGGGTTCCTTATTCGGGTTTCTGTATATAGTTCCTTAAAAAGGTAGGTCTTTTCGGCTAGAGGCAAACCCAGAGACTCCAATATCCCTTAATTAGGGAATATACCTTAAATCATATTAGGGATCCTACTATAATTTAAGGTATATTCCTTAATTAAGGAGTTTTGGAGTCTCTGGGAACCTCCATCCCAGGAAGCCATCGCGCGAAGGGAGGAGTCCCATTCATCCTCCGAGGATCCCATGCCTGCCTCTGCCGAGGTGGGAGTTTCCGATAATAGGAATCCTTTAAAGGCTCCTTAAAGGCATCTATAAGGGTTCTATAAAGGGTTTAGGGTTTAGAGTTTAGAGTTTCCGAAAATAGGGGACCCTAATATAGTACCCTAAAAAGTAGGATCCCTACTTTAAGGACCCCAAATAAGGTGAGGTGCAGACCGGGAAGTTGTGCTTAGTAGTACCCATCATCAACCCCTGGGACAGTCGGAGATTCCGGTCTCAAGATTTCTTAAGGCTGATCCCGGCTTTAGGGTTTAGGCTTTTAGGGTTTAGGGTTTAATGTAGGAACCTGATCCAGGAACCTTGGGCCTTTATTAGGGCTCCTCATATGAATCCTACCATTTTGGGGTTATAGGCCCAGGCTTTCTTAATCAGGTTCCTACATTAGGGTCCAGGTTTTAAAGTCTATTTGGGCTTGGTGTAGGTGGCTTGGTAGTTTCAGTCGGCTTTTTGGGGTGCAGTGTCTTTATTATGGCATGTATAGTTATCTTACTCGTAGAGCAAGTATTGACTTTCTCGAGTATTGCAATACCGATATAACCCTCAAGGGTGACCTTTCATTGCTTAGAATAAGAAACTGGACACGAAACCCAGAGGGTCCAGATATACTACAATTATGGAATTACGTCCCATAAGACCATCCCTATTATGGTTTCGGGAGCCTATAAGTATACATGGACCCTCTTGGTGAGGATATTCCGAGGCACGCCACTCGTCCATCCCCAGCCCCCCGGGAGGATCCAAAAAGTAGATCCCTTAAGGGGGTTCCTATAAAGTACCCTTTAGTAGCTAGGGCCCCTAATTAGGGGATCTGCTTTTTAGATTTTTTTCGGGGGTCTGGGTCTAGGGTGCAGGGCGTCGGGGCCTGGATTTTGGGGATGTGAGGTTTAAGGTTCGGGCATCGCCGCGATCAATGAGCGAATAATCTAGGTGGAGAAACTGTGGAACTGATGGTGACGTTGTTGCTGATGGCGATGCCGATGCAAAGTCAGATTTTCTTCGAAATGAACAGGGCGCATACGTTAACGACCATGATGAAGAGGGTGCGGAACATCATGACCTTCTGTCGCTCTGGCTGGTGTTGAATTGTTAAGCCACCTATCTTGAATGGTGCCCCCTACTCGTACCAGTCATACCACCATCACAGTACTACTTCGCCTTTGACTATCTGACTGCGGCTCACCAACTGCTGTTATCCTCCAGACTCCTGAGTAGTACCCTGTTGTTTTTTTTTTCAGTGTCCCCTATTATTGGATAACCCGAATAGTAGGACAAAGGGTACCCTTATTATAAAAGGGCTACTCAGGAACCCAGTTCTCCAGGTCGCGCTAAAGCTCCTGAAGGAGGGCAATGGGCGCTTCGTGGGCGGCACTGCCGTGGCAAATCGGATCAGCCCGGAAGTGCGGAAGAATATGGACACCGGGTCCAAATGGTTTTACAAGGGTTTTGCAAGAAACTTCGGTATTGAGAGTCTTGACAAATCCGAACATAGGACGTAGGGTCCTCTTTGGGACATTTGCCATTTTGCTTTTGATGTTGCCTGTGATTGATATTCTCCCTGTTTGTCTGTACTGACGCTATAATAGTGTATGTGTTTTCCAGTCCTCTTGTGCGTTAGAAACTAGAAGTAAGTCGTCGTTGAAGTAGAACAGAGGCTCGTGGCAGAAGAGGTAGTTCTACGTGTAGTGATAGCACCAGCATCCTTTAACATATTCATATAGCTATTACTGTTATAGCTGCAGCAATGGTAGTAGCAGTAGTAGTCGTAGCAGTCGTAGTAGTAGTCATAGTCATAGTCGTAGTTGTAGTCCTCGTCGTAGTCGTAGGAGCAACAACAGTGGCAGTAGTGGTGGTTCTGGCGGTGCTGGTTGTGCGGTTACTTGGCCTGACTTCCATTAAGAACAAGTGAGCAGGAACTTCATGTGGGTGGTTGTCAAAATGATGGTCCCTTTTTGGGTACCCTAAATATTAGGTGCCGTACTATATTAAGGACCCAAAAAGGGACCATAATTTTGACTACCACCCATGTGTAAAGCCACCTTTTGCCACCTCCGTAGCGTAGAACCCTAACGCATCCCAAAAACCTGGTTAAAACAATCCTAAACGATACCTTAAACTACCATAACCTACTTTTTTGTAGGTGCTTATTATAAATCCTAATATGGATTTTATAGGGGCCCTACAAAAAAGTAGGTTTTGGTAGGCTAAGGTACATCCTATACCCGAAGCCAAACAAGGCCAAAGCCTGATCCCCGTAAATCCTAAATTGCCCTAAACCCTTATAGTAACCCTCATAGACCCTTTAAAGGAACCCTAATAACCCTAATAACCCTAAACCCTAAACCCTAAATAAAGGCCCAAGGTTTCTTAATCAGGTTCCTACAGTACCTAGAGGCTCATACCCTACCCCTTTTTTAGGATACCTAGTTTTATGGTTAGGATCTGTTATCTTAAAAAGTAGGCGCCCTAAAAAAGGGCTAGGGTATGAGCCTCCCAGTCCTGAATTTGAGCCCCAGAATCCTAGAAACACTATAAAGTATGAGCCAGATAAGCCCTACAGGCCCTGCAAACACTGTAAACCCTAAACCCTATACCCTAATTCCTATACCCCAAACCCCAAACCCTGAACCCTGAACCCTAAACCCTGAAGCCTGAACCCTAAAACCCAAATCCTACACCCTCTCAATCCGAAAATCCGCCTCATCAGGATGCCAGCCAGCCCCCGCACACGGCCATCATCGGCTGTGCTGACTCCCGGGTTCCTATGGAAATCCAGTAGTAACATTTTTGGAGTTTAGGGTACTATAAGAGGCTCCTTTAAGGGATCTATAGGGGTTGTATAAGGGGCTCTTAGTAGTACTAAACTTTTTTGGAGTTGAGGGTTTTGGTGTTACGTGTTTTTTGGAGTTTAGGTGTTACGCTTTTTTGATGAGTTTAGGTGTTACATTGTTTTGGAGGTTAGGGCTTAGGTTTTACGCTTTTTTGGAGTTCAGGGTTTAGGTGTTAGGGTTTAGGGTAGAGGGTGTATACAATTTGTGGTTTCCCTTCACACAAAAGGGGATCAGATTTTCCTTAGCAACCCTAAACCTTAAACCCTAAACACAAGCCCTAACTAAACCGTGTGGTCGTTGGGAGGAAGTGGTGTTTTTTTTTTGCTGTGGCCCCGCCGGGTCTTTTTAGACCCGATGTAGTACCCCAGACATTTTTTGTTATTGTCTAAAAAGACCCGGCGGGGCCGCA
>BGNK01000063.1:359338-371531 GCA_003297005.1 Symbiodinium sp. clade A Y106
CCCCTGCCTTTCCCCGGGGCCGGAGCAAAAAAAAAAAACACCCTGGGGGGTTTTTTTTTTGCTCTGGCCCCGCCGAAAGGTCGCGGCGCCCAACGGAGCGCAACAAACAAAAAAAACACTTTGCACACCCGGGGCGGACAGCAAAAAATTTTCTAGAAACCAATGACGCGGGGCACGAGCAAAAAGGGGCCACAACAAAAAAAAACACCCTGGCCGTCGTTGGGAGCATTAGGCAACTTGGCTTATGATTATGAAAACCCTTCATGTAGCCCTTCTTCAACCTTTATGAAGCCCACATGAGCCTGTATGAAACCCGGTAAGCCCTACTGCCTGTAGTTTCTAGGAAACCCTAAGCCCTAAACCATCAAAAAGGAGCTCAAAAACAAAAGCACAACTTAACCCTAAACCCAGGTTCCTTTGGAAACCATTTTCGATGCCCTGCCGGGGGACTTGTTCGTGTTGAGGAATGCCGGCAACACCTGCACCCATGCACCTGGGAAGCGTCAACAATATAACAAGGGCCTAGTAGTTTCAACAGGGTTTTGTGGCCCATTATTAATAGTAGGGATAAAAAACTTTTGTAGTTGCGATCCTACATGGCTGTAATGGTGTTTAAGGTTTCGGCAGGTTATGTAGTGGAGCTTACGGTTCGGAACCCCGCAACCACTCAACTGCAACACTAAAGCACAGAGACACCCTAAAACACCAAGCCCCCAGACCCGAATTGCACTTCAGAGGCTTGATAAAGACTTGTGTCATTGAATGTTGCTTCGATCTGATGAGAGGTTTGTGCGGATTCGGTGAAGCAGACTGTTCTTCCAGGTATCATAGTGTTTCTAGCTAGGGTTTTACAATGTTGTTACAACAGCATGTCCTGCTTCGTTTAGGATTGAGGGCTTGACGGCCAGGCATACGCGACTCAGGTTGTTGTGGATGTGCTGGCTGTGATCTTGAGGATAGTAGAAGCCAAAGCCCCAGTTCAGATACTTGCCGGACTTCTAGCCGTACGCACAAATACGCATCAGCCTCCCTCTATCCGTACGTAGAAATAACCATGAGCTTTCCAGCAAAGGCTCAACAGCTACAAAATCCTAAACCTGAAACCCCTACAGTAAACCCCATAAAGTTGGAAACCGGATTAAGGCCAAATAGTGCTGGGATTCCCTATACATTACTCTTAAGGATTGAGGCTATGGGGTTTCCAACTTTTGGGCTTCTANCCTACAGTAAACCCCATAAAGTTGGAAACCGGATTAAGGCCAAATAGTGCTGGGATTCCCTATACATTACTCTTAAGGATTGAGGCTATGGGGTTTCCAACTTTTGGGCTTCTACTGTAGACCCGGCACGGTTTGGTGTGTGTGGGGTTTGGGGGTTTCAAACATTGGGATCGGAAGAATTACCCAGAGGGTCCAAGTACCCAAATAGTAGGGCTTGAGGTCCCAAAATCCGTACCCTGAATGGTTTTGGGACCTTGAAACCCTACTATTTGGGTACTTGGACCCTTAGGGTTATGTAGTATCCCCAAATAGTCCCCAATATGCAGTTGTGGGAGAACATACGAAAGGAGCCCGATTTGCTTCCCTTCACTTAGTTTTGTGTCAATGTAGCTACATTGATAGGGCTTTATAAGAGTTCAGTAGCTTTGCAAAAGGTCTTTAGGTCTTTATGAGGGCTTTGCAGGGTGTAGTGGAGCAAATTACGCCCTTAGGCCCTTTTATAAAACCCTCAGCACCCTAACGAAGCCCTTATCGAACGTTCCTAAATCCCCCCCTGCCCTGAACGCTGAATTCCACAAACCCTTTGACCTCAAGCAACCCTCGTAAAACCTCATCCTGTAGAACCTACCTAGAATACTTGCACAACCCTCAAATGACGAGTTCTGGCCCAAAAATTCCATGAACCCGACATAGAAGCTACCGATGTTGTTCCTGAGAGCTCCGTACTACGAGTATACCATGTCGTAACCGCTATGGTGAGGCTCAGGGAAGCATGGTGAGTAGCCTGGAGTTCTGCGTCGACAAGCTGCAGACACAGCTGATACTCGTTTTGGGCCACACGCAGTGCCTCGGCTGAGTCGTGCCACGTGCGTATACATACAGGAAATATTGAATGCACATGTGTCGTATAAATATAAAATCTATGACTATATATGCACGCAGTATATATATATATATATATATAGAGATGCTATGCATATATAAGTGTTTATCTATGCATGTACATATACACATATGCATACATGTATGTATCTATCTATCTATATATATATATATATATGTATGTATGTAGTAATGTATGTATGTATGTATGTATGTATGTATACACATGTATAACACACACACACACACACACGCAGAGCTGACATTTACAAAAAACCAAGGTTTGAGCCTGGGTGTCTGGGATTTAGGCTGCGCGGTTTACGGCAACGGTCACATAGGGCGCTTCGGGCCTTCAGGCGTTTGGGTGCTGAAGGTTTCAAGGTTCCGGGGCCTCCGCAGTTGGTCTACAAGGCACTTTGAGGGTAATGTAGGGGCCTTAATGATTAGAGTAGGGTTTTGCGGTACATTATCTTATAATATGTTATAATCAAAAAATTTCCAAGGCTTTTTGAGGGGCTTCAAAAAGTGGGATGAAGGTAGGTGGGGCAATCCCAACATAAGAGTCCTTATAGAAGGGATCCTTAATCATGCCTACCTTCATCCCACCTGTTGAGGCCTCCAAAATCATCGGGACCCGTAGGGGGGAGGGGGGTAGGGGACTATACTTCCTTAAATAGGCCTTATACAGTCCTTATTCTAGGTATTAAGGCCCCCCGACTCCCCTCCCCCTACCCCCCTACGGGTCCCTATGCATGACAAAAGGTTTCCAGGGTTTCGAGGTTTACAGCGCCGCCTCAATCGGACGAGAGCTGTCGGATGATTGGCCTGAAACGGTTTGTGATTTTTACGGCGTTTCGGACTCGTGGGGTTTAGGGTTTAGGGCAATGTAGAGGTCTGAATGAAACTCTAGAACCCTAAGGGTCCATGTACCCAAATAGTATATACTTTGGCCTCTAAGTAGTCCCTATATAGGTACATTGGGGCCAAAGTATATACTATTTGGGTACATGGACCTTTAAATATACCAAGAATCTCCAAACCCTAAAAATCCCTTTAAAGGAACCCCAAACCCTATTCTAATTATTAAGGCCCCTATACTATAGAACCCTCCTATGGGTTTCTATTTAACCATGAGCCCAAAGCTTCCAGGCTTCTAAAACCATCCTCAGACACCTTATGGAATCAGTCTGTAATGTAGGGCCCCCCATCATTATTTAGTATAGGGTTTAGGGTTTCGGGTCCTTCCCAAAGGGCTTTATATGAGGGTTACTATCAGGGTACTATAGTGCACCCGAAAGCGAGAACACCCCGAGGTGCCAAAGAGAGAGGAAGCCCTAAGGCCCTAGATAAGTCCAAAAAAGCTCCCCATTTAGAAACCCTTAAACCCTAATCCTCAAAAAGGGTTTAGGGTTTAGGGAAGAGGAGGATCCGTGTGAGGTTGCAGACTTGCTTCGTGCAGCCGGAAAAGGCCCTTAAGAGCAACAAAGACTCAAAAAAGACCCAAATATCAACGCCCTGAATCCTAAAAACCCCAACCAAACTCCCAGCCTTGTAGTTCTTCCAAAGAAACCCGAAAAAGAACACACAAGACGTACCAGGAACACCCAACGTTCCTTTCAACCCCCCAAAATCTCTAAACACTTATACCTAGTAGCTGAGTGGATACACTTTACACTTTTCTGGATAATACTACCCACTATAAAACTAATAGTGTACACGTTTGGGGGCTTATGAACTCAGCAACTAAGTATAGACACACTAAGCAGAAGCCTCAAAGAATCCCCGAAAGTTTCCCTTCAACCCCCAAACGCCCAAACGCCCCCACCCTAAAACCTACATGGACCCTGAAGAACCTGCTTTTCTGGGGCTCCTTAAAAGATGTCCTTGTTTAAGTCCGTGAAAAGGTAGGTTATTCAGGGTCCAGGCAAACGCTAAACCACCAAAAACAGCCTCCACTGCGAGGTGCTACGCCCTGGCCCGGGCAGCAGAAGCGCACCATTGCCCAGGGAAAGGCGACCGCGGCAAGGCTCCGGGGATGCCGCTGGGGGGGGGGGGAGATTAATTTAGGGGCTTTCAGAATTGGAATAGGGTTCTCTGCCAAGGGTTCCTTCAAGGGATACTATAAGTGGGCTCTTATCAGGATTTAGTATAGGGGCTTAAATAATTACCAATACCATTATCTTGGGGGTTCCTTATTATAAGTATAGCATATGCCCCAAAAACCTATTCTAATTAGTAGGCCCCCTATATTATTATTCGGGTTTAAGGGTTGAGGGGAGGTTTGGTTTGCGGTTTTATTTGTGCTCTAGGGTTTTGGGGTTTACGTAAGGGTTTAGGGTTTGACGATCTTTGTTCAGGCCTGAATCTAGTTAGTAGCTATGTATCTATACCATAGCAGCAAGCTAAACCCTGTTGTAAAAACTAAGGCTCCGGCATAATGTGGGTGGTTGTCAAAATTAGGGTCCCTTTTTGGGTCCCTAATATAGTACGGCACCTAACATTAAGGGTACCCAGAAAGGGACCCTAATTTTGACAACTACCCATGTGGCTTTGTGCCTTTACAGTAGAAGCCAGAAAGTTGGAACATCCTTAGCCTCCTGCCCTGAAATTAAAGTATAGGGAATCCCAGCATGAATCATCCTAAATCTATGTTCCAACTTTCTGGGGTTCACTGTACATAGTATCTTTACCCTAAACCCAAAACCCTAAACCCTAAACCGCATAGTATCATCTCTGTCTAGAGGTAATACGAGACAAGAACTCCTTCCTTCGTCATTTGGTCCTTCAAGGCTTACCTGTGGCCCAAAATACCTACCTTTTTGAGGAACTATATATAGAAACCATAGCAAGGAACCCTAAGAAGGTAGGTCTTTTCGGCTACAGGTAAAGGCTGTGCGTTTGTTGTTTCGGGCGTTAGGATCTCGGTCTTGGGGGTGCATGGTTTCGGATTTTAGGGAGTTTGGGGTTTACAGTAGAAGCCAGAAAGTTGGAACATCAATATCCTCATGGCCTTAAGGCAAAGTATAGGGGATCCCAGCATTAATCCTCCAAAAACCATGTTCCAACTTTCCGGGGTTCACTTTAGGATGTACGGTTTGGGGGGCTTCGGTTGTACGGCTTGTGGTCTTTGGGCTTTACTTGGATCCTGCAACTTAGAAGTCGGCTACTAGGGTTAGGGTTTAGGGTTTAAGGGTTTAAGGGTTAAGGGTTTAGGGTTTAGGGTTTAGGGGTCAGCATCTCTACAGCCCTACTTACAGCTTGCATGCAACGTCCGCTGATCCTGCAGATGTAAGCCTTGCTAACAATTTTTTGACCTCTGAAGGCAAAGATCGTCACGGACCCCAACTAAACCCTCAAACCTGAATAACCTTCTAAGCGCATCGTATGTCATTTAAACCTCTGTGCTTGTAGTGAGTTGGGGTTCTACCTACCCCCCCCCCGCTCCGTCCGCGCCCTTCACCCAAAATTTTACACCCACCGATTTCCAAGAATATATACAATATGTCAGCAAACCGCGAAAATTTGTGTTTGTGGGGTTCTAGGGGTGTACAAACAGGGAGCCTAGGTTTCATAAGCGTTTCATTGATATGGGGGGGGGGGTGCAGAATAGGTGTTTGCGCTAGGGTCCTTCATTTCCCTGACTGTCTGAAACCACGGTTTGTCTGACACCATCCTGACAAAGCCTTGTAGATGCACTGGAAAGCCCTTAAGCTCTAAAGCAACCTAAGGTCCCTAATCCAAGCAAAACATTTGAACAAGCCACGACAACGAAGAAAACAATCAAATATACCACACAATACAGTTCAATATACCCCCAAAATCAAATTCCACTCAGCACCCCCAACAAACACATGCAGTCAGACACAAAGAAGAAGAAAAAGACTACACATAAGAAGAACAGTAGTATCCACAGCAATAATAGCAGTGAGACATGATACGAACAGTCGTAATAATGCTGCTGCTACTACTACTACTACTATTACTACTACTACTACTACTACTACTAGTACTAGTACTAGTACTAGTACTACTACTACTACTACTACTACTACTACTACTACTACTACTACTACTATCGTCATCGCCATTGTTATGTTCCGCATCGAAATCAACATGAAGCAACACAACATCAACATCATCAACATCCCCCCTTCCCCCCCTCCTCACCAATGCACAGCAACGACACCAACACTAGTGACAACAACACAAACGCCCCGAGGCCTCGGATGCTTTGGTCGAAGGGATGGCAGCCAGCACTGCGGCGGCCATGGTGGAGTTGGGAGCAACGGCCTCAATGGTCACTTGGCTATAAATCTAGCGGCCTTAACAGTCAGCATAGGTTTTGGGGGGGGTCTGTCATAGTGTGGTTTTATCAAGAAAGCCTTGAAAAATGGCCTCTATGGTCACTTGCCTCTATTTGGGAGTTTCCGAAAATTAGGGGTACCTGGTTTTGGTGTCCTTCTCATAAGGATCCTGCTATTTAGCGTACTAGATTCGGGTCCCCTATTTTCGGAAACTCTAAACTCTAAACCCTAAACCTTAAACCCTTTATAGGTAACCCTTATAGATCCCTTTAAGGAACCCTTAAAGGATCCCGTTAAAGGTACCCCTATTTTCGGAAACTCCTATTTGGGGAAACTGAAAGGTTTCGGGTTTAGGAGGGCCTCCATGGTCAGCCGGCTAAAGTATCATAGTTAGGGTTTAGGGTTTGGGTTTAGGGTTTGGGTTTAGGGTTTAGGGAGTATAGGGGCTCTAGCTTCCTCGAAGAATTTCACTAGGGTTCTTGGGGTATGCAAAACTGCAAACATATGTTTAGTTCATATGAGCGAACTTTAAGGAATAGTATCGGTAGTTGAGGCCCCGTGGTCACGGGGCTACAATTGTTTACTATAGTTTGAGCTTCTACAAGGGAGCTAGAAGGTTTCTTTAAGGCTTCTATCTTTCCGGACTTTAAGGCCACCTGGGCTATAGTTGGGGCTTCGGGTTTAACCGGATTAAACCAGGGTTGGGTTTGGGGTTGTAACTAAGGGCTAGTTGTGAAAGGGGCCTGACTGATTAGAAGAGGGTTTGGTGGTAGACTACTCATAGGGTTGCAAGGGTTTGGGGGTTCCGCTTACTGGGTCCTTATACTGAGGGTTCTATTGTTTGAGAGTTTACGGTCTTGTGTTTTTCGTGCACGGCCTCATGGACATCATCGCCACCTGTGCTTTTATTATGGAGACAGAACGGTTATGTATGTTGTACAGGTTTTGAGGGGCGTTATCGTGTGGCTCCAGTGGTCCAACGACCGCGTTTTAAGGGTTATCTCATGGCATATCCGACGCGCTCTGTTTGGGGCTAGAGCTGGACGTTATTCCGACGTGTGTAGAATACGGTTACTACGATTTAATATTTAGCTGCCTGGCCGTGAACGCTTTAGACCATCGGGGGATGTATGTAAGTTTTGATTCCAGGATTGGGTTGCTGCAGTCTTCGGGAGTTGTGTCAACTATGGGTTTCAAGGCTTGAGTAGCCTCTAGGTAGTTAGAGCAGTTTAGGGGTGCAAGGGTTACTGTTTTAGGGGTTTGTGTTTTTCAGGTAGTCTAGGCCCAGAGATCCCAATATCCCTTATAATTAAGGAATATAGCTTAAATCATATAAGGCCTCTCCTTAATTAAGGGGCATTGGGTTCTCTGAGGGGGTTACAGCGGTATTGTCATAGTTTCAGAGTTCGGCGCCTCGGGTTTAGTGTCTGGTTTAGGGCTTAGGGTACAGACGTTCATGGTTCAAGGTTGTTCCTGAGAAGAGCTTCCAGGAAGCAGCTTCCAGCAATGTGCCAGTAATGTATGGGCCGAACTAATTATTATACTATGTTGGGGATTCCTTATTATAATTACAGTATAATGGGCCCCAACACCCTATTCTAATTATTAAGGCCCTTATACTATACTACTAAAGATCCCTTACAGTATCCCTTTAAGGATCCCTCTGAAGGAATCCCCAAACCCTATTCTAAATATTATATAAGGCCCCTATACTATAGTTCCCTTATAGACCCCTTATTATAGTAGCCCTTTAAGGATCCCTTTAATGGAATCCTATAGTAGGAATTATTAAGGCCCCTGTAGCAGGATCCCTAAAGCTTAGAAGCCCCAGCCCTGGTTTGGCGCTTCTGTCTGGTCCTTAGCAAGGAATGGGGGAATGGACTACTAGAGGTGGACCTTAAGGGACTATCATAGGGATCCATTCCCCCATTCCCTACTAAGAACCAGACAGGCTTTTATGCTGTAGGGCTTTGTCCAGAGCACTCCAACAAACTTTCAGCAGGCGTTGAGTGTTTCGGGGTTCAGGGTTTATGCTTTAAAGGAGCTGAGGGTTGGGCTTGGGGTGCCAAACCCCAATCGAAGCTGTAATTACAGCCCTCACTCCACAACCCCGAGCCCCTGAACCCCAACAAACCCTAACTCAGAGAACCCGATACCCCTTAATTAAGGAATATACTTCAATAATAGTAGAGATCCTATCATAATTTAAGGCATATTCCTTAATTAAGGGTTATTGGGTTCTCTGGGAAGCTCTACATCTCATTAGCCTCAAGCCCCAAACCCCAACCCTACCTCGTACACACCACTCAGATTGGGACTAAGTAGTTCTACATTCAAGTAGCTACCCGTACTGAACCCCTAAACCCTAAGCCCTAAACCCTAGCCCCTAAACCCTAAACCCTGAACCCTGAACCCTAAACCCTAAACCCTAAACCCTGAACCCTGAACCCTAAACCCTAAACCCTGAACCCTAAACCCTGAACCCTAAAAACCTAAAATTGGGAATTTAAGGTCGGGCTGGGGTTAGCAACTCGAATGAAGTTACTCCTCGCCATACCTACCCAGACCCCCTAAGGGAGGATCCAAAAAGTAGATCCCTTAATGGGGGTTCCTAGGGGAATTAGGGGTTAGGGGTTTAGGGTTTTAGGAATTAGGGGGTTTAGGGTTTTAGGGTTTTAGGGTCTTAGGGTTTAGGGGTAGATCCCTTAATGGGGCTTCCTATAAAGTACCCTTAGTAGTATAGGGCCCCAAATTAGGGGATCTACTTTTTAGATCCTCCCTTAAGGGGTCTGGGTACCCATGACCCTGCAACCGTTTCCTGGACCCTGGACCCGAATCACTCAACCTGCATGCAGATGCTACATCTGTTACTATATTTATTTCTAGTACTATAGTTCTGAGTAGTTGCTATAATTATTGCTATACTTATTATACACCCCAATATGAAATTTACAGGGACACTGCGAGAATGTTTGTTTTGATAGACCTAGAAATACAGAGCCCCAAACCCTGTTAACTGTTGCCTTAGAGCCCGAGAACTCAAGGAAGAGGTGACCAACCTCGCAACGAAGTGGAACGTCTTCCATACCATTCAGTGCCTACTTCAGTACAGCCAGCCGATCCGCGATAAGGCCGAAATGGGTTTAGGTGTTTAGGTTGTGAGGTCTTGGTGTTGAGGGTATTTAGGGTTCAGGGTTTAGCTGTTTGCCTGTGTGCTATGCACGTTTTTGTTCTTGCGGTATGTTTGTTTACTCTTCTTGTCTTTTTCGGTGCTCTATACAGGGTGTTGTGGGGTCGAGTACGAGCTTTCTTTTGCTGGATTTCATAACCCCATAAGGCTCAGAAGAGCGTAAACGCATCATAAAGCATGGCCTTTATGCCCAAAAGCCGATTATTCTAGTCCAGTATAGTATACTGCAGTAAACTATCGGATACTCTGACTCTAGTTTACTCTAGTATATATACTTCAGTGTACGATTAGTATACTACAGTCGCCTACAGTAAATAGCATATATTACTGCACACTATAATATAGTCTAGTACATTCTACCTAGTCTCCATTGTAGTTCCTTTTTTTGGCTAACCAAAAACCTATATTATAGGATCCTAACCAAAAAACTGATTAACCAAAAAAAGGAACTACAGGTGGAGACTGTGGGTTCCAAAAGGGTTTGCAAAGCCGGCTACGAGTCGCTTTTGGAGCTGAGTGCTTCCTTTGCGTGTAGAAATTGGGCCTTTGGGCGTAGGGCTTTTGGGATTTAGGGTTTAGGGTCGAGGGCTTTTGGGGTTTAGGGTTTTAGAGTTTGCGGGGTTTAGAGATCGTACATGGCTTGGGCAGGGTTTGGAATTTTGGGGTTGGTCAGGATTCATGACCCTCTGGTGCTGTTTATTCTTTGTTTTTAGGGGCATCGTTTCTTTTGTACGGATGTCCATTTCCCTAAGGGTCCATGCCTTAAAGTAGTCCCTATATAGGTACACTGGGGCCAAAGTATCTACTATTTGGGTACATGGACCCTTAAATATCCCAAGAATTCTTAAACCCTAAAAATCCCTCTAAAGGAACCCCAAACCCTATTCTAATCATTACGGCCCCTATACTATAGAACCCTCCTATGGATCCCTATTTAACCATGAACCCAAAACTCCTCCTACGGACCCTTAAACCCTAAACCCTAAACCGTACCTAGCCCTACGGGTTCCTTTAAGGATTCCTTTCAGGGTACCATAAGGCTTCCTTTAAGGGTTCTATAGGGTTTAGGGTTTAAGGGTCTATAGGAGGAGTTTGGGTTCATGGTTAAATAGGGATCCATAGGAGGGTTCTATAGTATAGGGGCCGTAATAATTAGAATAGGGTTTGGGGTTCCTTTAATCCTTAAAGGAACCCGTAGGGCTAGGTACGGTTTAGGGTTTAGGGTTTAGGCTCTCCAGGGACTCCATCATGGACCCTTAGGGTTTCAAGATGGACCCAAAAAGCCATGCAGAGAGCCGGCCTTCTCCATTTTGAAGTCACGCTCTCGTGTGCTACACGGTTGGAACAGTTATGGTCCCAATATACTATATAATATAATATACCTTGGGTACTGCCCCCGCTGTGTAACAGTCAGATAACATTAATATCATAGTTAGATATATCCCTTCATATGACCCCTATAGTATAGACTATTACAGGCTGGGCGTAATTTCCAAAATATACCCCATGATGCTGTTCTAACTATTAGGCTGCTGTGTTCAACTTTGTTAGCGGCCGCTGTTTGAAGCGACCTCCAACACGCCCAGAGATCCCAATACCCCTTAATGAAGGAATATACCTTAAATCATAACATTAAGGCCCCTATTATTTAGGGTCTATTCCTTAATTAAGGGGTATTGGAGTCCCCTAAACCCTATAGATCCCTTAAAGGAACCCTATAGATCCCTTATAGATCCCTTTAAGGAACCCTAGGTCTATTCCTTAATTAAGGGGTATTGGGTTCTCTGGGAGCCTCGGAGAACCTGTTACGCCAACCCTCCGCAAACGATGAACCCTGTATAATGTAGCGGCTCTTAATAATTAGAATAGGGTTTTGGGGTTCCTTTAAAGGGATCCTTTAAGCTATATGGGATCTATAGTACTATAGTATTGGGGCCTTAATAATTAGGGTTTTGGGGCCCGTTATACTCTAATTATAATGAGGAACCCCCCACATAGTATAGGTAGTTATTAAGGCCCCTACATTACAACCGAGGTTCTCGTCAGCACCTTTTCTTGCCTATGCATCCTTTCGCAAAGCCAGGTTCTGCGAGGTGCCCTTGTCGTTCAGGGAGCAGTTTACGACAGCAACACGCGGCACGTGGAGTTCCTGGAATGCCCTGAAGCAGTGCTGAAAGGCGCGGTTTGACATTTGGGCTCTCGGACTTTTCGGTTTCATGGCTCCGGGGGGATTTACCCTAATCTGGGTTCTTGTTAAGGGATTTAACTTTAAACGCTTCGCGTCGCCCGCCTCGGCCCGGCCGCACACGCATGTGCCGAATTGGTTGGAGGTGCTTGTCAAAGGTAAGCATCCGGAGCTTGCATCGCTACCCCGTGAAAAGTTGCCCTGCTGAAGAGAATTCTTGAGCCGAGATCGGGGCAGGCGCAAAAATCCAGCAGTCTGAGTGTACAGGGGATTGCTTCTGCAAGAGTCCTCTGCATAGAAGCGCGGTACTTTGTAACTCTCATTATCTTTGGCCTAGACTCAAACCGCTAACCTCAATTTCTCGTGAGTAAACCCTCAGGGAGAGGGCGGGGTGGAGGCGGGGGGCGTGGCG
>BGNK01000063.1:371566-426886 GCA_003297005.1 Symbiodinium sp. clade A Y106
CGGGCGGGGCCGGGGGGGCCGGGGGGGGGAGGGAGTGGGTGCAAGCCGCCCAAATCTGGCGGAGCGGTTCACAGAGACGGGAGGGGGCCATGTGCCCAGTTTGTGGGAGGTCGCTGGGGAGGGGATGAAGAGGTGGGGAATAAAGGGAATCCGTAACCTCTGACCGCCTCGGCCGGCGCCGAGGCGAATATGAGTTACCATAATAAAAGAAACCATAGTATTTACTCTAGATCCTAAATTTGCTGTAACATAAATGGAATTCCTTAAGAAGAGCCCAGTAACTAAACCCTAAGCCCAACAAGTCTTCGTCTCTGGGGTGGGATCAGGCTACAGGGGTTATGGTTTGGGTGTAGGGTTTAGGGTTTGGGGGTTTAGGGTTTAGGGTTTAGGGTTTGGAGGTTTCAGGGTTTAGGCTTTAAAGGATCCTTCAAGGGATCTCTTTAGGCTTTCTATCATGGCTTAGTTAGGGTTCCTTTACAAGGACCTTCGAGGCTTTCTATATTTTTTTTGGTTTTGGGTGAAGGGACTCGAGGATCTTCGAGGCTGTCTAGGGTTTGTTTCTCCATTAGGAATTAGGATCAATGATTTGGGGAAGTATCCCCCATAACAGTACCTAGGACCCTAACCCTAAACCCTAAACCCCTAAACCCTAAACCCTAAACTTTGGGTCCCTGTAATTGCAAGAGCCGGACACTAGGCGGTTTTGACCTCCCCCGAACCCTTAGGGTTTAGGCTTTAGGGTTTAGGGTTTAGGGGTTTAGGGGTTTAGGGTTTAGCGTTTAGGGTTTAGGGGTTTAGGGTTTAGGGTTTAGGGGTTTAGGGTTTAGGGGTTTGGAGGTTGAGGGGTTGAGGGTTTTAGGGGTTCCCCATGTTACCAGGATCCCACGATAATTTCAGGTATATTCCTTAATTAAGGGGTATTGGAGTCCCTGGGTTAGGGTTTTAAGGGTTTCAGGTTGAGGGCTCGGAGTATGTATTTGGGATCTAGACTGGACTCCTCGGTTTAGGGTTTCGGGGTTTAGGGTTTGGGCGTTTAGGGTTTAGGGTTCAGGGTATTTGGATACTTTGAAGCGCCAGGTAACCTCCACCCGCCCCAGTACAGACCACAAGCTTGGAACATAGAAATAGGAGTTGTGTTCTGACATATGCCAGAAGCCCGCTTAAACCTCAAACGCTGAAAGTGACCCTCAACCCTAAACCCTCAACCCCTAAACCCTGAACCCTAAACCCTAAGCCCTAAACCCTAAACCGCTAAACCCTAACCTTGAAGTGAACCCTAAACCCCAAGCCCAAAACCACCAGTTGGAAGTAGACGAAACTCCCCAGGAGGAGCAGCATGGGAGTCGCCCCCCCAGTGGGCTGGAGCGTGAGATGTCGCCCAGGAAATGCACAGCTCTTCGGGTTTGATATAGGTCCTTCCTTAAGGTTCCTTATCTTCGTAGCTCAGTATGTAACCTTTAGCCTTTTGGGGTGTATAATCCTACCATAAGTAACCCCAAGGGTCCAAGTACCCAATAATCATATACTCTCCAAAATCCTAACCTACATAACTACTATCCTAAAACCGAGTACCTCATTATTGGGTCCTTTGGACCCTTGGGGTAAGAAGGTTAACACCTTTTTTGATTGGGCTAGGAGACTCGGCCCTTCAGTTAGTCTGATAAAAGATCAAACACACTTCAAGTCCCTATAAGTATTAGGGGGTTTCGTCAAGTCCCTATATTCTGGGGGGTTTCTTCAAGTCCCTATATTACGGGTTTCGCTTTCGATTTTCTGGCTTCGAGATCGCACTGCGCACAAGGGCTTTAGGTTTAGGTTTCTGTAAGGGTGGTACAAGGCTCTCACAACCCAGACCCCCGGGAGGATCTAAAAGTAGATCCCCTAGTTTGGGACCATAGCTACTAAAGGGTACTTTATAGAAACCCCCTTAAGGGATCTACTTTTTGGATGCTCCCGGGGGAAGGTGCTATCGGGGGCCCTAGCCCTATACAAAAGCTTCAGACATTTGAGGTTGGTTAAAAGGAGATCTGGGTTTAGGGTTTTTTGGGGGGGAAATTTCGGGGATTCAGATGGAGGTTTCTGTTGTGTTCCATAACCCTTCAAAGCCCTAGACAACCATTGTGAATCCGTGTGAGTTTGGCAAAAGAGCACCTACCCCACCCTCAACCCCTAATAGACCACGCAATTCAGCGCCCTGGGATTCCCATGGAGCTGTCTTTCCGGAGCCAATCTGGGCACCGAAAAAAGGGTCTGCTCAAGGCAATAGCCCTGCAGGAGGAGCCCTACAAACCCACCCCTCCCCGCACCTCCCTCACATTTGGACAGTTCAAGGTTTAGGGTTCAAAGCACAACGGCTATTGTCAAGGTTTAAAGGGTTTTGTTCGGGCTTTCTTGGCATTTGCAGCTGGGTTCCTTGCAGGCTGTCGATGGGCTCAAAGGTCTTGTTTTGAACGGTCTCTGTAGTACGTTTTACGAATATCGGCTGTTCGGGAGCGTCAGTTCTGACCATTCGTGGGTTGTTAAGCCTCAAAACCCTATACCCTAAGCCTGCTCTCAACCATATACACGTTCCAGGAGAGTCGTGCCTGGTAATTATCCACGAACCTCAAGTAATGTGGAGGTCTAACTATATGGGTAGGTCTCTAAATTGGGGCCATTTTTTGTAAGGGTGCCGTACTATCTGGGGGACCTAAAAACAAAACAGGGGCCCTAGTTTAGAGAACTACCCGTATACTGTTGCATACAAGAGCTTCAGTTTCCTGCTATAACTAAAGTACCCATAGGCCCCATAGTAGTTCCTTTTTGGGGTTCATATGTAGAATCCTACACGGTAATCTCAAAAAGAAACTACTATGGGGCCTATGGGTAGACTACCCCCATGATCCCATATTTTAACCTTTCAGGCCCCAGTATTAGGTCCTGGCAAATGTGAGAATCCGTGGCGTCGCATTAGAATCCCGAACCCTCAACTGTAAAGCCTCAACCGCAAGTATTTCCTTGAACAATGAGTCCTCGCACAACCCCAAACCCTGATTGCTAAGCACCCACTGGCCACAGGCTGGAGGTTCAGTATATCGCACGCGTTGACAGTCAACCCAAGTGACCTGAATCCTAACCCCTCAACCCCAAACCCTAACCAGACGCCATGAACCGTCCTATTCCTTGAAGTTTGGGTATTTGGTTCTCCTTAGTAGCTGAGTACGTAACCTTTAACCTTTTGGGGTTTATATACCCAGAGAACCCAATACCCCTTAATTAAGGAATGTACCTTAAATCATAATAGGATCCCTAATATGATTTAAGGTATATTCCTTAATTAAGGGGTATTGGGTTCTCTGGGTAATCCTACCATAATTGAAAGGTTAACCTTTTTTGGGCTGGGGTACTCAGCCCCTAAGTCTCGGGTTTTGGTTTTGGGGTTGTGGCTTCATGGCTCCATAGCAGCCAGATGACTTGGTAACATCATTCCTTAGGCTCCGCTAGTATGTTTCTCATATATGTAGAGGCTTAAATAATCAGCAATACGGTTGATGGTCAAAATCCTGCATTACCTTAAGGACCCTAAACTATGGGAATTATGGTATATTCCTTATTATGGGTAATGCAGGATTTTGTCCATCAGCAGTACGATCTTGGGGTTCCTCACTGTAACTATAGGCCTCCCTACCTATAGGGTTCACATATACTACCCTTATGGAATCGGGTCCCAAAGACCATCCTCAGTATGGTCTTGTGGGCTTAATTCCATAGTGGTAGTATGTATGCACCCTCTATGTTAGGGTTCCCTACTATCTTTCTCATGTATGTAATGCCTCCCAAACTGCAGTCTTATGTTGAGGCCTCTGTATCCTAGAGATTAAGCCCCCTCGAAACCTGCGGTTTGAGTTGAACTCTAGGTAGGCCTGTGGGAAACCCTAAACCCTAAACCCTAAACATCTTCCCTTATTGGGCTTAAAGAGGATCTTGATTTACGAATATTTCCCCAGAATCATTACGACTCATAACTAGGTGGCACTCTAGGAAGCTCGAAAGCTTCCCTTATGGCTCCTATAGAGCTACCTCTTCATAAATTCTTTTCAGGGCCCCAAAACTGCTACCCCTAGACAATGAACCCAACTAAGGACCGTTAATTAGGGACCCAAAAAGCACATAAGCATAAGCATTTTATGGGGATATCCCTACCTTTTGGGCTCCATTATAAGGGGGTTTATATGGGATATCCCTATCTTTATTTTTGCTTATGTGCTTTTTGGGCCCTAGTTATGACTCATAAACCTGGCTCATCACAGCAGCTCTTCACTCTTATCGGGCAGCTGTTGCATGGAGCAACCTAGATAGTTGCTTACCTGTCCTTTTGGACACGTTCCTGCATGACGGCCCCTTGTGGATATACTTACTTAGCCAGCGAAGGAACTCTAAATGAGTGTGTTGCGATTCTGTGTTAAGTCCAAAATCTGAGCGTTTTGTGCCTGTGTCTGTTGAACCAGAGAGTTTGCTATTTACTTTCACCGACAGTCTCCAAGCAGCATCGTGTCGAAATTTGGGATTTATGGTTGAGGGCGGCCATCACTGCAAGTGTATGCGTTGGTATGTGAATAGGTATTAGTTTTGCATCTCCCAAGCGAGTGCATCGCTCGGGTAAGAAGGATCTCAAAAGTGAACCCGAGAATAGTGGAGCAGAGAAGTTTCGATGGTCTCGCACAACTCTACTAGGCAAGTCGGGTGCAAGTTTTGTATGCCGTGTTTGGGTTTTCGGTGTCAGGGTGCCCCATCTCCGAAAACATGGCTCAGATTCAGACTCCTAACTAACCAGTATCGGTCCGCTGAACCGTTGACAAGGGCTCGTTTACTGGGAAACTCCAGACGGTCGGAAGTCTGGCCAGTGAAAGTCACTGGCAATATGTCTCGTACAGCTGGGTTGCCCATGAGCCTGTAACCTTTTTCTCCTTGCTGCTGTAGCTGGGCGAGATGGAATGGGGGACTTATGGGATTTTGCTGCGCATCTCGAGGAGGTAGCCAGATATATATATATATATATATATATATATATATATATATATATTGTACTTACTGATCCTGTAGGTATGTCGACTACTACTGCTGCTTCTGCTACTGCTACTGCTACTGCTGCCACTGCTGCTGCCACTGCTCACCGCCACTGCTACCGCGACTGCGACTGCGACTGCTACTGCTACTCTGCTACTGCTGCTGCTGCTGCTACTGCTGTTTCTGCTGCTGCTGCTGCTGCTCCTACTACTACCGCGACCACCACCACCACCACGACTACTACTACTACTACTACTTAACTACCACTACCACCACTACTACTAGTACTGGTACTAGTACTAGTACTAATACTAGTACTAGTACTGCTACAACTGCTATTATGACTCCTGCTGGTGCTAGTGATAGTGCTAGTGCCATTCCTCATACGACTACGATACGACGACGACTACTACTACCACAGCAGCTACTATGACTACTACTGCTGCTACTACTGCTACTACTACTACTACTACTACTGTTGTTCTTCTTCTTCTTCTTCTCCTCGTTATTGTTATTATCATTACTGGTAGTGCTTCCGCTACTGGCGCACTTTGATTTTTGCTTCTACTACTACTGCTGGTGTTGCTGCTACAACTACGCATATTGACGATGGCGACGACGACGGCGACGATGAGTACTTCTACATCGGCTTTTTCTAGTTCTGCGGCTACTCTGAGTGCCCTCAAAGCGCCTGTGCCCAGCACTTTGGCAATTTAACGCGTTCTGGCTAGCCGGACCGTTCTCAATGCCCAGACAGAAAGTCTTGCAGAGCAGTCTTCCCTCGGGCTCCGGCATCGGAAGCTCTGAGTATAGATAGATAGAGGGTCTGACTCGCAATCATGTTCCCTTATGCTTCCTCTACATGTGTACTTTGTTCAAGGTACCCTCAAAACCTATTCCAAGTTATGAGGCCCTATAATAGGCAGCATGTGCAACTTCGCGGCGTCGTGGCCAGTTTCAATGTTTTCGTCTCGTCGCATTGCAGCACTGCCTTTACATAAACAACAACTGATTTTCGAACCTCTGAGTCGAGCAGAAATGACTTCGGAATTAGGCTTTACAGATCTCACAGTTTAATGTCTCAGGTCAGGTCCGGTAAATAGTTGAGGCTGACGGAACCTGACTGATGTAGAGATCTAGACATTAGCTGAGACGCCGAAGCAAGATGCCATTTTAGCGTGCTTTCCGGCTCAATTTATTGTATGCTTGTAAGCCAGGGTAGGATGGCAAGCAGTAGACGTCGTGATCGTAGCAGTCGCAGTCGTAGTGCAGTTGGCAGTGGCAGTGCCACTAGCTGTGGCACGAGCAGCAAGTAGTAGTAGTAGTAGTAGTAGTAGTAGTAGTAGTAGTGGTAGTGGTAGTGGTAGTGGTAGTGATAGTGGTAGTGGTAGTGGTGGTAGTAGTAGTGGTAGTAGTAGTTGTAGCAGCAGCAGGAGTAGAATAGGAGTAGGACTTGGAGTAGGAGTAGGGGTAGGAGCAGGAGTGGGAGTCGGAGAAGGAGCAGGACTTGGAGTAGGAGTACAGGTAGGAGTCAGAGTAGGAGCAGTAGTAGCAGTAGCAGTAGAAGTAGCAGCAGCAGTGGTAGTAGTGGTAGTAGTAGTAGTAGTGGTAGTAGTAGTAGTAGTAGTGGCTATAGTAGTAGTAATAGATAGTAAAAAGTAGATAGCAGATAGCAGAAGGGAAGTAGTAGGTAGTAGGTAGTAAGATAGTAGATAGTAGATAGTAGATTGCAGATAGTAGGATAGCAGATACGAGAAAGTAGAAAGTAGAAAATCATAGACAATAGACAGTAGGTAGTAGATAGTAAATAATAGTAGATAGTAGTAGATAATGTAGCAGATAGTAGATAGTACATGGTGGGTGGTAATTAGTAGTTGGCAGTTCGTAGTCAGTAGTGAGTACCTAGTAGTTAGTAACTACTTAGTACTTAGTGGTTGGTAGATAGTTGGTAGTAGTAGTAGCAGTAGTAGTAGTAGTAGTAGTAGTAGTAGTAGTAGTAGTAGTAGTAGTAGTAGTAGTTGTTGTTGTAGGAGGATGGGGAGGAGTAGCAAGAGTAGCGCCCGTAGAAGTTCTAATTTCAGCTCTACACAACCTGTATACAAAACCCAAACACCAAAAACGATGTTGTAGATTCCTTATACGACCCTTGTACAACCCTGGAAAACTCACAACAAGCCCAAAACATTTCTAAAAATAGAAGTCCCTACACCCCCATCGAGCCCTGAAGAACCCTGTGTCTCAAGTAAAAGCCGGGTTCGGGAAGGAAGCACCTAGCTCAACTGGCGAGTGCCTCCGTTTGCATTGGTATACGGGTGCGTAGTGCGCGGTTTCTTTGCCAGCATGTACTTGTTCATGGGTTGCTGATACTGGCTTCTTGCTCCGAAGCCCTAAAAGCTATAGGGTTTACCGGTAAGGTAGCTTGCACCTCTCTGAAGTACTTGCAGAGAAAGTTGTTGCTGTAGATTTAGTGATGGCGCAATGCGTAATCCCCCGGCCGCAGGTGTTAACTCCGCAGGCTCGAAGATCCAAGCATTTTGAACCTTGCAGTGCCGGAAAGTTGGCAGATCAACCTCCTCATGCCCATAAGGCCCTAAGGTAAAGGCAAAGACCCCAGACCCTAAACCCTGAACCCTAACCCCCAGACCCTAAACCCTAAACCCCACGGAACGTCAGCACTAAACATCCATACTGGAAGGATTTGGGTTTGTTGTTTTAGGCCAGGCGAAGTCAGCGACGGACGCAGGATGATCCCTGTTCGGGCCCTTTCTTCTCTACTTCTTATCCTTCGTTTTAACTCATATAACCCAGTAGTGATTAGTTCCCTGAGACTCTGAGTATCCTATCCAACGTGTTAGCCCTTCTGACATTTCGGAAATTCCGCAGCTTACACTCGCATAATACAGCCCTGGAAGCCAAAACCCATTAACTAATGAGCCTTCGAAAAGGTTCATGAGGTCTACTGGGCTTTGGAGTACCATACTTTAATACTTTTTGTCTTAAAGGAACCCCTATGAAATAAAAGCTTATACTTTTTTCTCCCTGGTTACTTAAAAGCCAAGTCTAGGGTTTCGGGCTCATGCTTGACCAAGGCGAGGAACCACAATTGAGGCTAGCATATGGGTGGTTGTCAAAAATATGGTCCCTTTTGGGGTCCCGAATATAGTACGACACCTAAATTTAGGGTACCCAAAAAGGGACCCTATTTCTGACAACCACCCATATCAGTACTGTAGGCCTTAAATTAGAATAGGGTTTTTGGGGGTTTAGAATACCAGAATCAGAATAAGGAACCCCAAAATAGTATTGGTAATTATTTAGGACCCTATGGTAGGAAGACGGGGCAGCTGTTCTTGAAGCAGCACCGCGCACGGATGTCTTTAAACTGACACACGCGTTCCAAAAGATCCGCTTCGGTCAGAAGCCACGCTCAATGATGGGACGGCGAGGAGAAGGTGAAGGGCCTGACGGGTCAGTTTCTCAGAGTTCGGCAACACTGGGGTTTCGGTTTTGGGGTTTAATGTTTCAGAAGAGGACGCTGTGGGAACCTATCGGTTGCATTGTTTCCTCCCTAATGTTTAGGGTTGAGGGTTTCAGGGTTCAGGCTCGGGTGTCCTGCAACACCCAGCCTTTGCTTGTCTTCTGATCTTACGAGTGTAACTTTGTATGACCTGTACGAGCCGTAACTACGCATTGCAGTGGCTATCGGCTTTCTCCTCACGATTCCGCCTTATGCAGCGTGTTGGTGTTGTTGCTGAGCAATAGCAATAGAAACTCTTTTAGGGGCAGTGTACAGGCATTGCCCTCGCAAGACCCAAAACGTGCTGGGTTGCACCCAGGCGCCCCTCCTAAGCTCGCCTTAACAAGGCTTCATCCACGCACTTGTGTACTTGGGCCGTTTGCTTGGAAGGACAAAGCAGGGCGGGGCCACCCAAGGGGCCGACCTAGCACAAGACCCATTCGAAGTCGACCATGAAAATGTGCGAGGAGTTTCTTCGGGATTTAGGGCTTCGGGGTTTGACGTTCCCTAAACCCTAAACCCTAAAACCCTAAAGCCCTAAACCCTAAAACCCTAAACCCTAAAACCCTAAAGCCCTAAACCCTAAAACCCAAAAACCCGAAACCCTAAAACCCTAAACCGTAAACCCTAAAACCCTAAAACCCTAAAACCCGAAACCCTAAAACCCTAAACCCTAAACCCTAAAACCCTAGCCCAATAAGGGGAAAGTCTAACGGTCAAGTTCCACGGTTCAGGGAGCTGGGGGTTTCGGGTCTAGGTGTAGGAAGTTCTTTTTTGGGAGTTTCCGAAAATTCGGGGGTACCTAAAGGTTCCTTTAAAGGGTTACTGTAAGGGTTCTGTGAGGGTTCCTCTAGAGGGGTCCATAAGTTTAGAGTTTCCGAAAATTAGGGGTACCTTATTTTGGGGTCCTTATAATAAGGATCCTACTGTTTGGGGTGCTGTGTTGTGGTCCCCTGTTTTCGGAAACTCCCATTTAAGAGTATCCTCTCAAAACCCTATAATTAATCCCATATTCCGAGGCTCAGAACCCTGAACTGCAAACCCTAAGCTACACCCTGAACCTTCAAATGCCAAAACCTGGTTTCTCTGAAGACTATGTGACTCATGTCAGGTTCTTCTGGGTTTAGGACCGGGGTTGTAGCTCTTTAGGGTTTGAGGTTAGAGTTTATGGCAGTAAACTGTAGGAGGCTTTAGGTTTTGGGATTCAGTTTTTGTTTTTCGGGTTCAGGGTTTAGGGCTGAGGGTAGACCTTAGCTTTTGGTGAAAGTCGTATTTGATAGACTTAGCTACTAGATGATGACCATACGCCTGATACTTTCTCATCACCCCAATCTAGCCTAAACCCTAAACCCTAAACCCTAGACTAGGACCTTAAACCGACTTGGCAGCAATTCGGAGGATGTAGGTTCAAACAGCATGCCATAGCGTTGATACAAGCCCAGAGATCCCAAGGGGCCTCTCAGCTAAGGAATACCTAGGGTTCCTTAAAGGGATCTATAAGGGATCTATAGGGTTTGGGGGACTGATCTATAAGGGATCTATAGGGTTTGGGGAACTCCAATACCCCTTAGTTAAGGAATATACCTTAAATCACAATATGAAAGCCTCTATATTTTAAGGTATGTTCCTTCATTAAGGGCTCTGGGAAGCCCCTTAGAAGCTCAACTCCCTAAACTCAAGCCCGGAAGCCTTAAACCCCAAACATGAGCCTGCACACAAAATCTTTTGAACTCCTGAATGGGAGTTTCCGAAAATTAGGGGGTACCTAAAGGTTCCTTTAAAGGGTTACTATAAGGGTTCTATGAGGGTTCCTCTAGAGGGGTCCATAAGGGTTTAGAGTTTCCGAAAATTAGGGGTACCTTATTTTGGGGTCCTTATAATAAGGATCCTATTATTTAGGGTACTATATTAGGGTCACCTATTTTCGGAAACTCTAAACCCTAAACCCTTTATAGAACCCTTATAGATGCCTTTAAGGAGCCTTTAAAGGATCCCCCAAATCACCAAGCCCTAAAGCCCCCAAGCCTGCAAACATAATTTCAGTGCCCCCTGTCTTTCGAGCCCAGGGTTTTAGGGTTTAGGGTTTAGGGTTGAGGGTTGAGGGTTTAGGGTTTAGGTTAGCCTTCCAAACCCAAATGCTCTTGAGCCACCCCTACACCCTACACCCACAAAGCTTTCACCCAACAGCTCTTAGAAGCCTAAGCCCTTAACCCCAAACCTAAACCCCTAAGCCCTGAACCCTAAACCTAAGCCATAAACCCCTGAACGCCTCAACCCCTAAACCCTAAACCCCTAAACCCTAAAACCCCTAAACCCCTAAACCCTAAACCCTAAACCCACAATCCTAAACGACCCTTAACCCTACCATCGGCAGACTGGGAAGAGATGGTTCGCCTGACGCTGGCACCAGGAGGGCCTCCTCCTGTCTTACCTATTTAGGGGTTTCAGGGTTTAGGGTTTAAGGTTTAGGGGTTTTAGGGTTTAGGGGTTTAGGGGTTTAGGGGTTTAGGGTTTTAGGGTTCAGGGTTTAGGGGTTTAGGGTTTAGGGACCTATAGGCTCCATTTGTAGTTCCTTTTTTGGGTCAACCCAAAAACCAATATTATAGGATCCCAACCATAAAATTGGTTAACCAAAAACGGAACTACAATGGAGACTATAAGTATAAACCCTAAACCCTAAACCCAAGTAACCAAAACCTGTATTATAGGATCCCAACCATAAAATTGGTTAACCAAAAACGGAACTACAATGGAGACTATAAGTAGTAGCTCAGTATGTAACCTTTAACCAGGGTTTCTGGGTTTAGTAAGGGCTGCCTTTAGGGATCTATAGGGGTTCTAGAAGGGGCTCTTCGTAGTAGAGTAGGTAACCTTTAAACCTTTTGGGGTTGATATAATCCTACCATAATTTAACAAATAACCCAGAGGGTCCATATACACTACCTATGGAATTAGGCCCCAAAAAACCATCCCCATTATGGTTTTGGGGACCTAATTCCATAATGGTAGTGTATGTGGGACCCTCTGGGTAACCTTTCTTTGGGCTGGGATACTCAGCCCCTACGTTGTAGAGCCTTTAGGATACCACCTGCAAAGGAGCCAGGGTTTCGGGCTTCGGGTTTAGGGGTTTAGGGCTTTGAAGCAAATCAACAACTATATGAACATCCGCAAACATATATATATATATATATCTATATATATATATGAGTTTCCCAAAATTAGGGGTAGCTTATTTTGGGGGCCTTATAATAAGGATCCTACTATTTAGGGTACGAAACTAGGGTCCCCTATTTTCGGAAACTCCCATATATATATATATATATGTATAGATACATATGCATATCGAGGAACCTAAGGGCAGCTTTCGATTTACAAAGGCCCCTGAAACATGAAGGTTATCAGATCTTGGAGACTCTCAGGTTTAGGTTTTGCTCTTGATGTTGCTGTCCGTTCCTTCTTTGGTTTCTGTTTCATGCTGCGGAGGCTTTAAGGTACTTCTTCAGGTTCTTGGATGTATGATGTTTCTTTGTGGAGGTTCTTAGGTATTTGTAATTATGGTTTCTTTTGTTACTGTCATCGCGCGACAGAATCTCACAACGTTCTTTCCCGACCTCTAATGTCTAAACCCTCGTCCTAAATCCTGTTTCCTTAAATCCTAAGCCTTTTCTTCTACTTCCCCCTGAAATCCGCGACATCCGTGTCGCATGATCTCCAAGTGGAGTGGGCATGCCTGGAATGAACGGGGCTCCTTGCGTGGAATTCTGTCACATTGTTCGCATCATGCAGTCTTCATCGCGCATCGTCCTCATCAGTGGCTCAGACAACTTTGTCCCCGACATTTCCATGCTGCAAGATCCGCAAGCACAAAATGTATTGTTCGGTGTAGACCTTACCTGAGCATGACGGGGTGGGGTGAACCCTAAACAGCCCACTTTTTTCAGGATTTGCATACAGAAATCATATTGAGAAACCCTAAAAATCTAGCTTTATTAGGATAAAGGCGGTCTTCTATATTTAAAAAATCACTCATATCCACCCAAAACCTTGTTCGTAAGACCAAGCCCGAAAAGAGCCCTGTGTGCTTCCCTTTAAGAGCCCTTTAACGGGGGAAAATTTAGTTGAACAGTGGAACCTTCAAATGTAGGCTGATGCCCTAGAGGAGTCCAATCTGCCTTCGCACTCCTGCTCGCCGTGGATCAGCTGGGGCCCCTTTGGAAAGGGTATAGTATAGAGTTCAGAGTGTAGGGGGGTAGAGTTTATGAGGGTTTGGGGGTTGGATTTGAGGGTTCATTCTTGGTCAGGCGTTCGGGAAGAGGGCTTGCAAGGCTCTCAGGCTGTCAGAGGGCTTGTATCATGCTCTCAGGTCTTAAACGGCATGCTGGCAAGGTCCTTTGTCGGGCTTTGTAACATAGGTGTTGGAATATTCATAACCTGATGGACCTTTCCAGTCGCAACATATTTTGAATGTACTAACGAAGCCTTTTTCTAATGGCGGAGTCCCCTATATGATTGTTTTTCATGTGGGCTGATGTTTGTTCAGGCCTGGATGGAGGGGGCCAGTAACCTGTAAGCGTAAAAGCGCGAGAGCCATGTATGAGTTACATCAACCATCCACCCCAATACTTACCCAAAGCCCCAATCCCGAGACGCCTAATAATTACCAACGCTATCTTGGGGGTTCCTTACTATAACTATAGTTTAGTGGCCCCAAAAAACCCTATTCCGATTATTAAGGCCCTTATACTAATAGTATTAGAGATCCCCTATAGTAACCCTTAAAGCATCCCTTTACAGGAACCCCGAAACCCCATTCCGATTCTTAAGGCCCCCCGAAGACCCGAAGCCCTAAATCCTAAACCCAGAGAGTCCCGTAGCCCGAAGACCCTAAACCCTAAACCCGATGGGTTTAGGGTTTAGGGTTTAAACCCTAAACCTGAAACCCAATAGCAGCCCTAAGCCCGAAGACCCAAATGTCCTAGGTAGCATTAAGGAGACCCCTTAAAGGGTACCCCTTCTGAAGCCTACTTCTGGCTCTCTTAAAAGGGACCTTATTGAGAGGGTCTCTATCCCCAAGGGTCCCCCGAATCCTAACTCCCAAAATGATGATGTTTTCGAAAATAGGGGACCCTAATATAGTACCCTAAATAGTAGGATCCTTATTATAAGGACCCCCAAATAAGGTACCCCCTAATTTTCGGAAACTCCCAAATCCTAAACCCTCTATAGAACCCTTATAGATCCCTTTAAAGGAACCCTTATGGACCCCCAAATAAGGTACCCCTAAGTTTCGGAAACTCCCAAATGATGATGAGGCTGCCGGGCAGCGAGGAGGGCCTGGGGACTTTGTCTGCGAGACTGGAGGCACTGTTGATGGACAAAATCCAACTTATCCCATCAGCTTGCTGATACCATTGCTGTGAGGGTTTTGTAGGTTCCTGGATGTTGTAAACGCCATTGTGGGTACTGTCTCATACGGCTGATGGACAAAATCCTGCATGACCCATAATAAGGAATATACCATAATTCCCATAGTTTAGGATCCTTAGGGTCATGCAGGATTTTGTCCATCAGCCGCAGTTTAGGGCTTTTGGGTTTAGGGTTTGGGGTTCAGGGCTTTTGGGTTTTGGGCTTTTGGGTTTAGGGTTTTAGGGTTCAGGGCTTTTGGGTTTTGGGCTTTTGGGTTTAGGGTTTTAGGGTTCAGGGTTTAGGGTTTAGGGTTTAGGGTTTTAGGGTTCAGGGTTTAGGGTTTAGGGGTTTTGGGTTCAGGGTTCAGGGTTTAGGGTTTTGGGTTCAGGGTGTTTAGGGGTTTAGGGGTTTAGGGTTTAGGGTTTAGGGGTTTTGGGTTCAGGGTTTAGGGGTTTAGAGGTTTAGGGGTTTTGGGTGTTTGGGCTTAGGCTTAGGTTTTTGTGTTCAGGCTTAGGGATTTGGGGCTTAGGCATAAGCTTTTGGGTTTAGGGTTTTTGGATTTAGGGTTTAGGGTTTAGGGCTGGTTTAGGGTTTAGGTTTTTGGGGTTTAAGGGTTTTCCAAATGTCTTATATGGGTGTCAGAAGGTTGTACACGGGATTCAAGAGGTGTTTTTGAGGTTTTGCAGAAGGGTTCGCTAGGGTTCCTTTTGGCTTATACCATAAGCCCTTGTTTTGTGGGAGTTGGACCTGGTTTGGGATTTAAGAAAATTTAAGGCTTCGAGCTTCGTGTTTGAATTTTTTAGGGTTTGGGGTTGAGGCTAGCGTTTTTGTTGGCTTTACCGTGCTTAGAGCTTGAGCCAGCTCCAAAGCGCCCCAGGCCTTCAGAGTACAAGTAGTGTAGACCCGTGGCAAACACCCCCTTCTAAACCCTAAGCCCTAAACCCTAAGCCCTAAACCTCAAACCCTAAACCCCAAACCCTAAACCCCAAACCCTAAACCCTAAGCCCTAAACCCTACGAAGCTTCCGAAACCCTAAGCCATCTAAACCCAAAGCCGCAAACCCAATACCGGAAACCCGAACTCTAAATCTTCAACCCTAAACCCTATACCCTAAACCCTATAAATCCTGAACCCCAACCTTCCCCAAAAAACGGACATCTAAAGCCAATGCCCGAAACTCCAAACCGACACTTTAAACCCAAGGCCGAAAATCCACGACTCTAGATCCTCAAGCCAAAACCCTACTTGGAGGTTCATGGGTAGTTCTAAGTGGAGTTATGGGCCCCCTATTATGAGCTATATTATGGCTACCCTACTTATAGCCCCACTTATATAGTAGAAGCCAGAAAGTTGGAACATAGCTTTAGGAGGATTAGTGCTAGGATCCCTTATACTTTACCTTAAGGGCATGAGGATAATGATGTTCCAACTTTCTGGCTTCTACTGTAACTACCCATGAACCTTTAAGTAAACCCTATAAATCCTGAGCCCCAGCCTCCCCCAAAAACTGGGCATGGAGAGCCTGGAGCGTCCAGAGCTTGAGGGGTTTTGGGGGGGTAGGGCTTGGTGGCTTAAGGCTTTGTGGCCTAGGGCCCTAGTGCCTATAGGGATTTGGGAGTTTCCGAAAATATGAGACCCTAATATAGTAACATGGTAGGATCGTTATTGCAAGGACCCCATGGGTTATCGGGTTCTATTACTATTGACCTTGCGAGGCCTCAGGTAGATGGGATGCCGCCGTTCAGCTTTGGTGCCTCGTCAGAAAAGCCGGGGGTTCAAAATAAGGGGCTTAGGGTTAGGGTTTTGGGTTTAGAGTTAGGTTTAGGGTTTATAGGGATTGATGCTAGTACTAATTGCTATGGGCTGTAGTATCAGAGGTTTACAGGGTTTGACAAGGGTTTTGCAGCAAGGATGCTATACGTGTCATAAAGGTTTCAATGGTTTTACGGGGCTTCACATGAGGCTATAGTAATAATTACCATTGTAATGTAGACACCTGACGAGTTGACTGCTTTCCAAAAACATGAGGATCATGTTTCTGTACATGTAATATTTATATGCATATGGTTACCTGTAGACCTGTATGCCTGTATACCTGTATACAGGTACCTGCATCTGTGCCTATACATACAAACAAACATAGATACAGACGTACTTACAGAAATATACATACGTGCATACATACATACATACACACACATACATACATACATGCATGCATACATACATACATACATACATACATACATAAGCGTGTGTGTATGTGTATATATATATATATACAGACATACAGATCTCATGCACACACGTGTGTGTATCAGTCAGTCAGGGGCCAAAAGCATCGCTGAGATTGGAATATTTTGCCTGCCAAGCTTGACATGAGGTTAACAACTTGGGTGGTCCAAGGAAGTTAGCATCTAGCGCAACCTTCGCTATTAGCGTCATGATTGCGGCTAATTCCGAAGCATCCACACCCGGTGGCCGATCGGGGTTGTTTCTACCCGTGGCACGAAGCCGGCGTCCTCCTCTCCACTGTCATCCGTCCTTCGCTTTACAAGACTTTGGCCGCAGCGCCAAGCTCCGACTACAAGCTCAGTGTGCTCGCACAAGAACATTCAAACCACCCATTTAGACTGCAAACCTTTCGGACCTTAAACCCCGAACCTTTCTAGAACATCTGACGGAGCTCTGAACAGGTTTGCAGTATGTACATAAAAGCCTTGAACATCCTTTAACCTCTCAGTAGAACCTTAGCTCGAACCTGTATCGAACCCTTGACAAAAAACCCATGCAGCACCGTAACAGAGCCCTTATACTGTAAGCTCTCATCCCTTTAAACTTTTAGGCGCCTCGCAGCGCCCTGGCGGATGACTGGCTCTTGTTCTGAGGCTGGGCTGGGGGCTTAAGGGGTTTAGGCTCGGGGTTTAGGGTTTAGGTGCCTCTTCGAGTGTCAGGTTTCAGAGTTATTGTGAAGGCTGCCATTTATGAGGCTGCCGTCAGGGAATTGAAGGGATTTGCGAGGGTTGTGCAGGGCTTTAGCCGGGGTGTTGTAGGTAGGTAGGAGTTTCATGAGACTTCTCTGTGAGATGAAGTAAGTTTTCGTAGTGGGGCGATCAGGTTTTATGTTTTTTTATTGTTTAAATAGAGTTGTTTATCTGATCACAATATTTGGAAGGGCTTTGGAAGGGAGTTTGCAAGCGTTTGATATTCTACGTGTTTGCCCTAAACCCTAAACCCTAAACCCTAAACCCTAAAAGGTTTTCTGAGGGGTCGAAAAGGAAGGATCGAGGACTTTGCAAGTTGCAGGCCCAGGGCTTGGGGCTCAATAGGGGATTTTAGGGTTCCTTTAAAGGGTTCCGTAAAGGGATCTAGAAGGGTTCTATAAGGGGTTTAGGGTTTAGGGAGTTTCCACTGAAGTTTCGGTTAGAGGTATAGGTAAGATTCTAAAGTGAGCTAGTTGTGCGGTTATCCCTTAGATCATTCAACATACTGAAGTCCCCGGATACCTGCGAGTAGGGCTTTGCATGTCGGGAGAGAGCCCTAAAAGCCCATGTACCCAAATAGTAGATTAGTAGATAGTTTGGCCCCAAAGTATCTATACAGGGGTTTCTTTAAGGCCAATGTAAATGCGATATGAGTACAAGGACCCTTAGTGGCTTTGTGGAGCTTCAGCAGGTTTAGCTTTTAGGGGTTTAGGGTTCAGGGTTACATGGAGCCCTGTTGTACTATTGTGGCTGAGTTGTGCTGAGTTTCGATGGTCGAGTCTATTCGCTTCTGCCCCTTATCATTACCAAGCATTACTTGTGTATCATGATGACTGGGTGTAGAGATGACATTTCTTCAGGTCGGATGCCTATGTTCGGACTTTGCGGCCTCAGGCTACCCTAAACCCTAAACCGCTAAACCCCTAAACCCCGAAACCTCTAAACCCTAAACCTCTAAAACTAAACCCGATAAACCCTAAACCCTAAACAGGCTTTTGAATGCGTTGTCGACTTGAGGCGCCTAGGTTGGGGTTTTGGGTGGCGAGGATCCTTGGTGAAGATTCAGGAGGTTCAGGGCTTAGGGCTCAGTAGTTGGGTTACAGCTATAAGGGTATGGGGTCGGAAGCATGAAATGCCTAGTAAGGGACCTTAATGATTACGTAGTATAGTATAATGGGCCCCAAACCCTATTCTAATGATTAAGGCCCCTATCTTATTGTAACGTAAACCCCTGGCTACAGGGTTATGTGTTGAAGGGCTGTCCTTTTTCCCCTCATGCGGCACTTGCCATAAGCTCTATACCATACTCTAGCCTTAGATCTTGATCCCTAAACTCTATACCCTGAACCCTACCTTAGCCCTGAAGAACCTACCTTTTTTAAGGACTTCTATAAGGAAACCATAAAAAGGAACCCTAAAAAGGGTAGGCTCTTCAGGGTTAAGGTAAGTCCCTAAGTCCTAAACCCTCTAAGCCTGAAAGCCTCAGGAGTTTGGAGCAGCGATCCGGCTGAGACGTGCAAAGTGCGGATCCCAAGCGGTCGAAGCCTCTAACATAGGAGGTTTTAGAAATTGAATAGGGTTCGCCTTTTCGAGCTCTTAAAGACGGGAACTATCTACGGGGCTTGCGACAGGTACTTAGGGATTAAGGGGACTTAGCAAGTAGGTGTTGAGCAGGGTTACACGTACTCTAAACGAGGTTACATCCTTCTTGCAAGTGGAAGTATAGGTACTCCTTCAAGTACCTTGAACCAGGCCTAAACACCCAACGAGTTTTGGGGTCCGGATTGGCGGACAAGAGACCCTCAATGTAGACTCCCCCGCCACAATTGCATTACGATCGGAGCCGATGCCCATCCCGGCTTGTGGGAACTCTATTTAAAACAATTGATAGGATCCTAAACCCGAGTGAACCCCGATTACGCCCAATGAAACCACACACACAACCAGGCCATAAGATTCCGATTCCTATAGACCCAACATAGCATTCTAACACACCCAAGAGATCCTATAAAACCGTAAGCCCTACACAAAGAGAATCCGAAACATCCTAAACCGAAAGACCCGACGAGACTTCAGCAGCAGGGCCTCCGCAGCGCAGATGCCCCGTTTCAGGGCCTCAGCAGCGCGGCACTGAGCTTCCGAGGCACTCCGACAAAGACTGGTTTTCTAGGAGGTAGGCAACCCTTTAACCTTTCTGGTGGTAATCGAATCCCTGTACAAGCCAAGAGGTTAACCTTTCGTTCTCCTTAGGTACTGGACAAGTAAGCTGTTTTAGCAGGGAGGTTCTCCAAGGACAATGCCAGGTGCCCGACTGGTATCGAGCTTCATTTCTGCGACAGGGGCAGACAGGATCATCACGGATTGAGGTCCGAATAAGCATATGCATTGTACAAAGATATCCCTACCTTGTTGCCCTGTGAGTCCAAGTATTCCTTATGATAGGACTTTGGGGCCTTTTTTGGGTACCAAAAAACAACAAATAACGACTACTTGGACCCCTACCCTAAACCCTAAGCCCTAAGCCATTCTGAACATCCCGCTCTTGTCGCCGGCAGCTCGGCCCTGGGGTCGTTTTACCCGGACCCGTCCTCCACCCCCGAACGGTAGTTTAATCTAAAGCTTCCTTAATCCTTAGGAGTCATGTATAGGGAATCCCAGCACTAATTGTCCTTAACCCGGTTTCCAACCCCATTCCTTAAGCCTTATGTAAGGGCCCTGAAACCTTTTATAAGGATCCCGAATATATTCGCTCTTCAGGCTGTTGGGTCGGTTAGTGAGGGGTCTACATTGAGGGGGGGGGGGTTAGGGTTTAGGGTTTGAGGGTTTGAGGGTTTGAGGGGTTCAGGGTTTAGGGTTTAAGCTACTGGTACCAAGGCTTGTTGGGGATTTGTGAGACACATGCACAACCCCTGGATATTCAATTTAAATTGCGGGCTGTGCAAGCCCCTTCCTCCGCGCCAACCACACAAAAAACACAAACAACCTCACAAACAAACGCACAGTGACACACAGAAACCGAAACAGAAACAGAAACCCACACCCACCCACCCCCCCACCCACCCACGCACACACACACACACAGACACACACACACGCACGGACACATGCACACGGACACGGACACACTTGCGCGCCAGTCATCCTTANCACCCACACACACACCCACACACACACACACACGCACACACACACACACACTCTCTCTCTCCCACACCCCCAGCCCCGAGCCACAACGGTGAGGTGCGGGATGGACGTCACGACTTCGCTGCCGGGCAGGCCAGGACGATTTGGGCCTCAGGGCTTAGGATTCTAGACATTGCCTGCAATCTTTGAGCAAGTTAGCCTGTAGTTGGGAATGAAGGAACTTTGCAGTAGAGTTGCTTTGGTGTTGCTTTCAGTGAAAGGGCACCTTGATCATCGCATCGTGTGCCGGATTGGCTCGTCAAAAGGGCCTGACTAAGTTTGGAGTTAGTATTTAATTTCTTGACTAGGCTTTTATGTTTTGGCTTCTTGATGTCACAATAATGAGGTTTTAATTTCTTATGTCGTACAAGGCATGACAGGATTTACATGTTTTCACCGTTCGGAAACCCCCTCCTGGGGGTTCTGGCCCTGAATTACCTACATTGTTCATTGCATTTTACTCCCCGCTGGGTTACACTGTCAATATGCAGTATATTTTAGAACTTGTGTTTTCTAAGTGTTCCAAGGTATTCGGCGCGTTTTCATAGGCTCGCCTATCGCGCATTAGGATTGGAGGGTTGGAGGCTTTACCCTAAGGGTCCATGTACCCAAAATAGTGTACTTGGCCCCAATGTACCTATATAGGGACTACTTTCAGGCCAATATATATATATATATACATATATATATACTATATGGGTTCATGGGCCCTTATACCCTATAAAACCCTTAAAGGAACCCTTACAGGAATCCTTAAAGGAACCTTTAAAGGAATAGTGTATATACTATATGGGTACATGGACCCTTAGGGTTAACGTCTGGTGGGTTTCGTCTTCAGGCTTACATCAAACCCTAAACCCTAAACGTAAGACCGAGGACCGCCCCCAAAACTTTAAGAGCCCTGAGCACCCTGTAGTCCCAAATGGGTAGTTGTCAAAATTAAGTTCCCTTTGTTGGTACCCTAAATAATAGGTGCCGTATTATAATAGGGACTCAAAAGGGACCATAATTTTGACAACCACCCAAATCTTTAAACCTATCAAATCACACCCTTGACCCTAACGCCAGACATCAGAAGACACGATGCAAGGTGATGGGAAAGCTTGGCGGTGCTGCAAAGCGCCGAATGGGTTGGGAGGCAGTGGTGTTTGTGCTGCTGGTGGTGCATGAGGTTTAGGTTTGTTCGGGCGTGGGTCCAGCTTTCATGCAGCACGCTGATATTTAAAGGGCTGCAGGAATGTTCTTTTTACAGCCAACAAAGAAGGAGGAGTTCGCACTAAGGGTTCGGGACATGTTCGGCATTGAAAACGCCATGCCAGTGGTACTGGTACTGGTACTGGTACTGGTACTGGTACTGGTAGTGGCAGTGGCAGTGGTCGTGGTCGTGGTAGTGGTAGTGGTAGTGGCGCTGGCGCTGGCGCTGGCGCTGGCGCTGACACTGGCACTGGCACTGGCACTGGCACTGGCAGGAGGAGGAGGAGTAGGAGTAGGAGTAGCAGTAGCAGTAGGAGTATGAGTAGCATTAGTAGTAGTAGTAGTAGTAGTAGTAGTAGCAGTAGCAGAAGTAGTAGTAGTAGTTGTTGTTGTAGTAGTAGTAGTAGTAGTGGTGGTAGTAGTAGTAGTAGTGGTAGTAGTAGTAGTAGTCGTAGTGGTAGTCGTAGTCGTAGTCGTAGTAGTAGTAGAAGTAGTAGCAGCAGTCGTAGTAGTAGTAGTAGTCGTAGTAGTAGCAACAGCAGTAGTAGCAGTGGTAGTAGTGGTAGAGGCAGAAGCAGCATCAGTATTGGGCTAGAAGTACTAGCAGTACAAGAAGTACTGGAAGCGCGAGTATGACTAGTTGTTCTCGTGGTACTTGGGGTCGCAGCAGTAGCCGTAGTAGTAGGCGTCGTCGACGTCATCGCAGCAGCAGGTGCACTAAACAAAGGCGGGAGTGCACCATTTCAAGACACACTAATGTGCAAAGGATACATAACCATTGAACATATTCTGTTGAGAACAGCACAACATTTAAAGAGCAGTAAGTATTGCAACGGGCCGCCCTGAGACCTTCAAACTTTGTATTTTGGGTTCCGCAATTCCTCCGTAGACTCCACCACCCCTTTCTCAAACAAGATCCCTTTCCATTCAGTCATAACAGGAAGCCTGCGTAATTTAAGATGCCATTCCCCAAAGAAAGGCACGCTAAGGCCTAAACCCTGAACTTTAAACCCTAAAGCCCTAACCCGTGAACCCTTTACCCTGAGCCCCCTATAGATCTCTTATGGATCCCTTAAAAGAGCCGTAATCCTTGAACCCTTTACCCTGAACTCTAAACCCTAATCCCTAAAACCTAAAGCCTAACCCCCACGATGTACCGAGGACCTTACCCTCATCCTTGAACCCTTTACCCTGAGCCTTGTAAGCCTCTGGTGCGAGGTCAATTTAACCAAGTACGACACTGAAGCCTGGCCCTCGACCGTCGGATTTAAGGTGAGGGTTTAATGCAGGAACCCCTGATTAAGATACCTTGGGCCTTTATTTGGGTTCCTTATATGAATCCTACTATTTTGGGGTTGTACGCCCAGGGTTTCTTAGTCAGGCCCTTTGTGGTTAACCCAAATATATATATATATATATATGTATTATAGGATCCTGACCATAAAATTGGTTAACCAAAAACAGGAACGACAATGGAGACTATAGGTAGGCTTTACAGGAGTCTTACAAGCAGGGGTAGCACAGGGAGAAAGGGCGCTACGCACTAAAACAAACAAAGACCCTTTGACAAGTGCACCTGGGTTGTCGAGGTCTTTGCCGTGGTCTGTGGAAGCATCGCTGTGGTTGGGCTACCGCCATGCGCCCGGTCATCAGCTTCTAAGAGAATATTGATCCTACAGCGGTGGTGCTTTTTGGTCCAACGGTGGTGTGTACTCAATTGCGGATTGGGGACCCGAATCACCAGCTTGAAAGAGGGAGTAGATTACATTGTCTGGCAGTGTTGCGATTACGACCCTTACCATTCTGTTACAGCAACAACGGCGAAAACGACGATGACTATCGCAGATCTACTGCTACTACTACTACTACTACTACCAGTACCACTACCACTGCCACTGCAACTACTGCAACTGCCACTCCCATTATGTCCACTGCCACTGCCACGACCACTACCACTACCACTAGCACGACCTACTACTACGGCTACTCCAGCCGCTGCTGCTGCTGCGGCTGCCGCTACCACTACTACGAATAGTTTCATGTCCGAGTCAATGTCCGAGGCTGTTCGCCGAGTGGCGCGGAGCAGCTTGTGGGCACAGGGCCAAGAAACAGAATAGGTGGCAAATCGATTGATTTGGGGGTCAAAACTGAAGCATGTTAAACACCAAACCGACAATCCTACATCTCCTTTTGATGCCCGAGTTTACGAGTTTAGGGTTTAGGGTTTAGGGGTTTAGGGTTTAGGAGTTTAGGGGTTTAGGGTTTAGGGGTTTAGGGGTTTAGGGTTTAGGAGTTTAGGGGTTTAAGGTTTAGGGTTTAGGGCGGAAGGCCTGAAGCAGTGAAGCCCGAACACCTTGAAGCCCTACAGCCTAGCATTATATCAAACCCTAGACCCCTTAAAGTAGGTAAAATAATGGCCCAAAACCTATAAAAGGCTATTATTCTACATACTTTTGGGGTCCAGGTAAGTCCTATGTCAGGTCCTATGTATTTCCTATTTCTCCTATTTCTGGAAATCATGGTTTCTCTTGACTTAGCACTCCTGAGATTGACATAAGGCCTCTATAATTTAAGGTATATTCCTTAATTAAGGGGTATTGGGTTCTCTGGGTGAGTAGAGTTTAGGGCCGAAGACTTACTCAGGGTTAGTCTTTCTGGGCTTTGAAGTAACCAGGGAAAAAAGTATAGGCGTGTATTTCATAATGGGTTCCCTTTAAGTAACAGGTCCCAAAAAAGTATTAAAGGATTTTGGACCGAATGAACCGCGGAAAGGGTCTAGGGTCATATCCCACAAGGGGGTTAGAGAGAGGCGTATAGGTTTCCAGAAGGGAATCGCGAGTCCTGAATTGGCGTATAGCGCCCTAAGCCTAAACCCTAAGCCCCTAAACCCTAAACCCCTAAACCCTCAGCCCGAAACCATCCTAAACCCTAAACCTCAACCCTAAACCATCCTAAACCCTAAACCCTAAACGAGGCTAGGTGTGGGTGATTCGAAAGAAGCCTGCGGCACTTAAAACACTGAACACCAACCTTGAACCCTTCATCCTCAGCCCCCGAACCCTAAACCCATGCTCAACGCTAACATACCCAAAGGGTCAACAATACCAACATAGTAGAATGTAGGTTTCTATATTCGGAATTACTAATATGACTTAATATGATTGGGGGAAGTATTCCCCATAAAAGTACCTGGGACTTTTTGGGATAGGCCCCCGGAACTTCCATCGTTACTTCTCGACGGGCACCGGGAGACCCAATAGGCCGCCACGCGCCAACCCAGAGAGGTAACCCCAAGCCCTACGAAATTCGTAGTGATAGCCCAGAATACCCCTATGAAACTAGTAGTGTGTAGCCGCTTCTCTTTATAAGATGTTATAGCTATAAGAAGAGTGAACCCTAAATCCTAGACGATAAACTCCCAGAAAGCCCAAAATCCCGACACTTTAACCGTAAAGCTCTCTCTCTCTCTCTCTGCTTAGCGCGTAGTTGAAGGCCAGTGCAAATCCGTATAACACATACATGAGAACCCGTTGCAGCTGCCCCAGGAACACTACTTGGAGGATCATGGGACTCAATAGGGTCCAGGGTTTAGGGGTTTCAGGGGTTTAGGGTTTAGGGGTCTAGGGTTTAGGTGTCTATGGTTTAGGGGTTCGGGTCTAGCGGCTCAGGGTTTAGGGTTTTAGGCTTTAGGGTTTTAGGGGCTTAGCGGTTTAGGGGTTTAGGGTTTAGGGGTTTAGGGTTTCGGGTAGGCTTTAGGATCATGGATTTAATTGGGAAGTATGTAAAGTTGTAGGTACCTTGATTGGAGAAATACTTTATTCATACAGAAGGGACTGTCAGGGGGCTTGGGTATTTTGAGTTGTATAACCCTGGTTACTAAGTTTCATGATCCGTTCCCGAAACACTTAACTCCCAAAACTACTAACGCATGACCCTAAACCCCAACCCCCGTGCTCTCAACACATCCTGTTTTTGAAGTTGGCGCATTCCTGTCATGTTGGCCTACTGGTAAATCTCACAATGGGCATCGTCGGGCACAGTCAACTGTGACCCATAAGCCATAAGCCCAAGTCCAAGACCCTAAACCTGGCAGCCGAAAGCGTAGCAGGTTCTCAGCTGGAAAACAGCATGCCTGGAATGGGATAGTCCTTGTCGGGCTGCTGCAGAAGACATCAAAGATGCCGGTCGCCAATACATGTGAAACGGAATATCATGAGGCCCTGGCCGCGGAGACCGAGAGGAAGCCAGAGCCCGCCAAGATCTCCTTTTCCGCAGAGATCAACTTCATGCAGACACACGCACACACGCACGCGCTGCCATCACTAGAAGTAAGGACCACGAACGTGACAGGCAGCACGAGCCAGACACTGGAGAGATCCGACCGGGGCATGAGCTTCTCGCACATTCACGTGAACACGTCCCTGCAACAATTTGGACAACTCCAGGCGGGACGGCGTCCGGATCGACGATCTCCGATGCGGACTTCAGCCCTAGTTTGGGACCCTATACCAGTGAATGGCACTTTATAGGAACCCCATTAAGGGATCTACCTTTGAGATCCTTCCAGGGCTGGGTCAAGGCTTCAACAGCCCACGCAAACCCCTAAACCCGTTAGCGCGACTTCCCTAAACCCGCAACCCCAAACCCTACCCCCTGAGCCCCAAACCCGCAAACCCTCAACCCTAATCCCTAAACCCTCACCCTCCTACCCTCCCCGCCCCTCCTCTACCCTACCCTCTTCCTCCCCTCCCGGCCCTACTCTGCCCTAAAACAGTAGGTTTTGGGATCCCCAGATATAGTTCCCTTCTAGTAGCCTTATAGTATCCCTTTAAGGAACCCAAGGAACCCTTAGGGTTCCTTAGGTCAACTTTAGCCGCTGAGGCTCAGCGATCGACCCGAGCGCTTCTTCGTGCTTCCGCGCGAGGCGTCTCGGCTGGCAAAGCGGTTTTTGGGGAGACTCCAATGTCCCTGGTTCCTTAAAGGGCTCCGTAAGAGATCTATAAGGGCTCGAGAAGGGAAATAATAAGGGTTCCTCAAAGGGTCCAATACGGGATCTATAAGGGCTCTATAAGGAATAGACCTTCAAATATAGTAGGATTTCGAATATGATTTAAGGTATCTTCGTTAATCAAGGGATGTTGGAGTCTCTGGGTATCGGGCGTTTGCACATCCGGTGGGTTGAGGCAACCTTAGGGGTACTTAGACATGATTTTTAATGTTTGGCTCCTATAATCCCTAAGAAACAGCCAAATGTTTTCCGAGGGCTCTAAGTTCAGTATAGCAACCACAAAACACAAGACAATTTTTTTCGTATAGTAGATTGCACGGGTTCTATGAGGATCTTAACAGGATCTGATCTTTGTAGGGTGTTCGGCAAGGGTATATTACAGGGTTCTGCGAGGGTTTTGACAGGATCTCTGTGGGGTTTTGACTGGGTGTTATACTGGGTGTTTTTTTATGCGGTCTTTTGGGCTTTGATTGGGTGTTGCAATAGTTGGTCTTTATGTGGGTTTCAGCAGAGTCTCGTTATCGGGTGCATAATGCAGGCGCCTCAACAGGCAGGACGTGATTTCGGGTGTAGCTTACTATAGTAGTGCACTCATATTCTTATATAGGGTAGCAACGAACATAGGCACTACTTAGAGCCGTAGGCCTCAGCCCTAAACCCCTAAACCATAAACCCAACGCCCTATTTTACCGGAAAGAGGCTTGGTAAACACAAGAACACGGAACCCCAAGCGCTAAACCCCTAACTGCCCAAACTTTTCGTAAACCTTGTGTTGTGGACTCTGGATCATACAGGGATGTTTGTTGATTTCAATGTACTCGGCACCTATCGATTTACGACCACCTCGTCCGCGTCTGTAGTGCGTGCGCAGCCCTAAAACCTAATCTTAAGCCCCTCAATTGTTGCTCCCGCCGTCTTCCGTGAAGCCCAGAGCCTGTAGGAAAAATGAAGACCTTTTGTCGTCGTTGGTCCTTGTCTGGCATCCTGTTTTGGAACTGGGCAATAGGAAAAGTCAGTACTCCAAAACCATTAATTACGAAGAAACATCCTTATTTCAGACCTGTAAGTAAGTCCCAGTAAATTCAAGCAAATTCAAGTAACACCTCGATAAAGGAAGAAGAGCGTACAGACAACAAAGCAGTTGGAGCCCGCGTAAATCTCAAATAGGCCCAAACCATCCTACAATGTGGTCCTACAACCCTAGAACCTAGAGTACAAACACCCTCAAATCCTAAACTTCCTAAACCGCCAGGGTATGGGCCCTTCATGAAAAAACCTCCGCAAAGTAGAGCCTAAACCTACACCCGCAATGCCCAGCAGGTCCGCCCTTACCTGCGCCCCGACGTGCACATGAACTTCGGCCGCATGAGGCGGCAGAGGGCTCTGTTCCCAGAGACTCCAACATCCCTTAATTGACAGTCAACCCAAGTGACCTGAATCCTAACCCCTAAACCCCAAACCCTAACCAGACGCCATGAACCGTCCTATTCCTTGAAGTTTGGGTATTTGGTTCTCCTTAGTAGCTGAGTAGGTAACCTTTAACCTTTTGGGGTTTATATAATCCTACCATAATTGAAAGGTTAACCGTTTTTGGGCTAGGGTACTCAGCCCCTTAGTTGAGGAATAGACATTAAATCATACGGCTGATGGACAAAATCCTGCATGACCTTAAGGACCCTAAACTATGGGAATTATGGTATATTCCTTATATTGGGTAATGCAGGATTTTGTCCATCAACCGTATTAGGGATCCTAGATTGATTTAAGGCATATTCCTTAACCCTTTTTGGAACCTACCATAATTTCAGGTATATTTCTTAATTAAAGGGATATTGGAGTGTCTGGGTTCCCCGAGGACAAACCTGAGGCCTCGCACAGTCGGTACTTAGGATGCTGAGGTTTAATATAGAGGCCTTTCCGACTTAAATAATTCCCAATAATGTAGGAACCTGATTAAGAAACCCTGGCCCTATAACCCCAATAAACTAGGATCCATATTAAGAACCCTAATGAAGGCCCAAGGTTTCTTAATCAGGTTCCTACATTACTACAGTTGATCAACAGTATTGTTGGGGCTTACAAGTATAATATATTCATATATCCCCAAATGGGAGTTTCCAAAATAGGGGACCCTAATATAGTACCCTAAATAGTAGGATCCCTATTATAAGGAACCCCAAATAAGGTACCCCTAATTTTCGTAAACCCCCAAACCCTAATCGGTTGTATAGGGCTTATAAATTTGAAGGGTTTAAAAAGGCTTCAGGAAGGAGGGCCTTGGGGTTTTAGGTTGTATGGGGTTTGGGGTTTAGGGGTTTAGGTTTTAGGAGTTTAAAAGTTTAGGATTTCAAGGGCTGAAAGGCTTCAGGATTCGGGGCTTGGGCTGCATGACTCAGGGCATAATGTGAATAGTCTCCTACGTTCTCCAACACCCACCAGCACCCCCCAACTACCCTCTATTATACCCTAAATACCCACTATTAAGGACCATAAGGGCTCCATTAAAGGGTACTTGGGGGGTGCTGGCAATTCTCGGGGTTTACCATTCTTAGTACTTGTACCCATGTTCTGTTAACTTTGTACTTCCTTCTCTTTTGGTCTCACGAGTTCAGGGCATCGGAGTTTAGGTCTTAGAGCTGAGGGTCTTGGATTCAGTCTTGGACCAGAAAAGCAAAAGTGTTTAGGGTCTACGCATTGAGGCATTGAGGTTTAGCTGCAACCTGGTATCCACCTGCTTAGGTATCCTCATTCTGATTGCAGTTTGTACTTCCCTAATCCAAGTAGAGTGGGTATTCCACGGGTTAGGGCTTTACAGTAGAAGCCGGAAAGTTGGAACATCATTAGCCTCATGCCCTTAAGGCAAAGTATAGGGGATCCTAGCACTAATCCTCCTAAAGCCATGTTCCAACTTTCTGGGGTTCACTATAGGGTAAGGAGGGAGCCCTGTCGTTGACGTTTCTGACTCGCGCCATTCCAAGTCTCAGACTGCCAGGGTGGAGGGCTCAGGGATGCAGCGACAAACGCCAAGTCCTAAACCCTAACCCAGAGAACCCAATACCCCTTAATGAAGGAATATACCTTAAATAATAGGGGCCTTTATATTATGATTTAAGGTATATTCCTTAATTAAGGGGTATTGGGATCTCTGGGAACCCCTGAACCTTAAGTCTGAAACCTTCAGCTTTACCTTAAACCCTATAAACTCATCGATGTTTCCAACAGAGAGCAGAGAAAAGGGTCCTGAAACTGGCGATGATTCGAGATGTCGGAAATCCGGAAAGTTGGAATGGAATAGGGGTTTAGGACGATTAGTCATTAGTGTTGGAATTCCCTATACCTGACCTGGAAGGCATGAGGATAATGATGTTCTAACTTTCTGGCTTTTACTTTATTTGGGTTGCATATGGTGGCTTCTCACAGTCGGGATTGAGTTTTGGTTTGGGGCGAGTTCAAAAATCTCAGGATGCTGCTAAAGTATTTTAGTTCTATTGGGACCGCTGTTTTGTGAAGCTGTTTGCAGTCCCCATGCGCGATGTTGGGTACTGGCGTCCTTTGTAGGAACATCAGGAACATTCCCCGTATTCCTCCTAAGCCCAAAGCGTCCTAGGTACTGTTATGGGGGATGCCTCCCCAAACCATAATAGTAATCCTAATATAGAAACCCTACAGTCTACTACATAGGTACTTTGGACCCTTTGGGTAAGGGCCAAGGAGAGGAGTTAGCTCTTTTCTTAAACCCCGGTTTGAATCTTGACCCCTCCACCCTTTTCAACCCTACACCTTAATCCCTAACCCAGTATTTTGGTTTTGGGGACCTAATTCCATAATGGTAGTGTATGTGGGACCCTCTGGGTAACTTGTGGTACAGAGGCCACGCCTGCGAAGGCACGCTCGCCGACGATTGGTACCAGTGGGCGGTCCGGCCTGCTGACCAATCCTCGACCGGCACCCGCGCCCACGGAAAGCCGTAGACAAAGAGAGCGCAAGCTCAGGCCTCGAAAGCGCTTGCCTCTGACCCGGGGTGGGACTGTTGATGGACAAAATCCTGCATTACCCATTATAAGGAATATACCATAATTCCCATAGTTTAGAGTCCTTAAGGTCGTGCAGGATTTTGTCCATCGACAGGAGAGTGGCGCGCAAAACCTCAGAGTGAGGTGCGCTGTTACAAGTGCAGCAATCCAAGGCCAGAGGAGGAGGCGCCCCTTAGCCGGGTGCCGAGGAGACCCGAAGAAACCTGAACTGATGTGCTTATAGAAGGCGCTAAAACTGTGGGTTGTATTTAAATAAAGCAATGGGTTCTATTCACCGTAAGCCCCTCAACTCAGTCTGATCTCTGGAGCTGGAACCCTGCGGAAGGCTGCGCCCGTCCACCTGCTTCCTGTTGCTGCAAGTGGCGGGGGTCAAGGAGCGAGCATGGTCCTCGCGCTTGCGGTTTAGGGTTTAGGGTTTTAGGGGTTTAGGGTTTAGTGGCTAAAGCTAGCATAAGGTTTAGTATTTTAGCGAGGGTCATACAAGCGGGTTGTACAAGTGTTGTCAGAATCTGTTGAAGGTAGTACGAGCTTGAGTGAGGTAGTAAAGAGTCTGCTTCAGGAACCCTGAACTCCAAGTCACTACAGCCCAAAAACCTAAACACCTCGACCTAACACCACTCGGGTTTGCACTGGGCTTGAGATATTCGGGTATCGCTGACTTCTTGGTAGGGTTTCACGGAGAACTGTTTTCGGATGAGGGTTTTGCTACAAAAAGCGCCCCTCACCACACTAGTAGCACGAGACTCATGAACTCTAAGCTCTAAACCATAAAACTCATGAACTCCAGGTTCCCGACGTCCCAAACCCCCACAATTCCTAGCCTCATAGCTCCCCAAAACCCCAAACCCAGCAGCCCCTTCGACTGTCGACTCAACAACTTGGCGTTCTTCTGGTTGGCCCTTAGGACTTTAACTTTTTGGGTTTCTATATGAACTATAATAAGGCGGCTAAAAGTTTAACTTTTCAGGAGGGGTTCAGAAGTCAGCCAAGACAAGCTTCCCAAGCCAATCCTAATTCCGGGATGCCGCGAAACTAATGCTCTGCCCCAAACTATCATGGACGCTACAGGGTTTTACTGAACCCTTTGTAGCGGCCATATCCGATGACAGCGACTTCTTCAGTGACATGAAGCTGAAGGAGGTGAGCGTGACCCTAGCCACAAAGCTGGGTTCAAGCATGAAAACTTTGCAGGATGACGACCGGGCGAATGCTAATCGCATGTGCAGACAGCTGAACGGGACGACCGTAACATTGGAATGCTCCAAAGGTGTTTGGGCCAAAACAAGGGGTAAGGGTCAGAGGGTAAGGGTCAGACATTAAGAGATTCAGTAGAGTTCGATAATTGAACGCAGAGCAGGTAATTAACCTTTCATGTTTTTGGTGTCATATAGCCCCTATACGATCCGAAACGTTAACCGTTAGTTCTTCTAGGATACCGGACAAGTAAGCTCTCTCAAACGAAAAAGGAGCTGATTCAGGGAAGTTTTGCAAGGTCGGCTCGCTGCGGCAGCTTTGTAAGCAACACTCTACTGTTGTCTGGAACAGTTTATATCTGCAGGTACCATATCAAGAGTACTTAGTCAGTAATATTTTTTCCGCATCGTTATGGTCACTTAAACAAGTTCCTCAGCACGCGCTTCCAGGACAAAACTAGTACTTACTTGTCAATCCTGCCGGGGGCATTTTTTCGGGCGGTATGCGTCCAGAACATGGCCTTAAAGCCTTATTGTAGTTTAAGTCCCTGCATCTTCGCCGTGCCCACCCCTTTTGCGCAGGATTTGGTTTTTGAATCAGGGTCCAGGAGCTGACGATTCCAGCACACTCCATGCGTCGGAAGCCTTGGCTCATAATCACTGAGCTTTGGAGTACCATACTTTAATACTTTTTTCTTAAAGAAGCCATTATGAAATACAAAGTTTATACATTTTCTCCCTGGTTACTTAAAAAGCCTAGATCATAAGTGTGAATTTAGGCTTCCGCAGCCAGATCTTGGCTTGGGGGTTTGGATGGGTTTGGGGTTAGTGTTTAGGGCTGGGGTGTGGGCTTCATTGGGGTTTAATCTTTAGTTTTTATTTTTTTATTTTTTGGGGGGGTTGATGATTTGCCTCTTGTTGGATTTCCCACAATCTTAACATCTTCGCCATGCTCTGTTTCGGGCTTTCCAACAGACACGGTCTGTCGCAAGAAATCAGGAGGGGAGCACCCTCCTCGACCCCATGGGCGGCGTGGGCACGATTGCCATAGAGGCTGTTTGGTACCGAAACCAAAACACCCCGAACTCCTCTCTTAAACCCCAAACAACCTCAGGACTCTGGAATTTTAGTTTCGGTGTTTCAGGGATATGGGTACACTTACCCCCTAACCTCCAACCCCAATTCGTAGAGGCAAGCTACCCTGGAAGGGCATGTGCAGGACTTTGGGTTTTCTTTGCACACGGCTTTTTACGTACAGTAAGTTCTGCCATCCGATGGGAAAACGACATAAGGGTAGTTCTCTTAATTGCGGTTCCCTTCTTTGTCACAACAATAGTACGGCACCCTTATATAAAGAGAACTCCAAGGGATTACTTACTACCCATAAGAATTCAGGGCGTAATGTCGGCTCCTGATGAATCAGGCCCCTACCCTCACGGGCCTTCACATGAGGATACCTCCCTTCTTTTTGGGGTAGGGGGGCATGTTTCAGGGGTATTCTAGGTATCGATTTGGGGGTGCTGTTAATTTTCCTTATTGTTGAATGCAGAGCCCTAATTACATATTTTTTTGGGGACTGCTGAAATCCACACCTATGAATACCGACCCAATCGTTGATTTGGAACCTGATGGAAGTCCTCGTTCAAGGGTTTGGAAACTGATGGAAGTCCTCGTTCTTCAAACTTACCTTAACCCTAAACCCCTAAACCCCCACACCTTAAAGCCTAAACCCTAAACCAACGAATCCTAAACTCTACGCCCTACGTTAACCTACCAACACCTACAAAAAAGTAGGGTCCCTCATAATAAGAACCTACAGAAAAGTAGGGGGGTGGTAGGTTAAGGTAGACTTATGTTTCCAACACCCAACATTCGGACTGTGGGGCTTCTCGCATGACAGAACCCTAAGGGTCCATGTGCCCAAATAGGTTCCCTTATTTAAGGGTACCATAAGGGTTCCTTTAAGGGTTCTATGGGGTTTAGGGCTCAAGGGCCCATATACCCAAATAGTAGCTACTTGAGCACCAAAGGACCTATATATGGACTACTTTAAGTATATACTATTTGGGTGCATGGACCCTGAATTGGTCTGCAACGTTCAATCTGGTTGTCCTTGAGCATTTTTGGAAGATTATGGATCCCATCTACAGCTTGTCGCGCTTGGTAACGGTAAACGAAACTCATATGTACTATCAACCCGTTCGGCCTTCGCGGTTCTTCGGAGGGTCTGTTGCACCAGGTCCTGCAGCGTTAAGCCCTACGCTCCTCAAGCCATGCGAATTCTGGAAAACGCCAAAGTTTAAGCTTTTCGGTTTAGGGTTTCGGGGTTTCGTGTAGCGTTTCGAGTCTAGGGTGTGGCCCTCTGAGCCCCCCCAGAGTTTCGGTTCGTATTCCGTGTGGCTCTAAGGCTTTCTCGAGTTTTAACAAAGGCCGAGGTTAGGATTCCGAAAGAAAGTGTCACAGTACTCACGGCTAAGAATCCTGACTTAAGCCGAAAGCCCACCAAACAAGCTACTAGGGTTACTAGGGGGCTCAGTAAGCGAGCATACCCTAAACTACCACAACCTACTCTGTTGTAGGTTCTTGTTACAAACCGCAAGATAGAATAGATGGGACCCTACAAAGGAGTACGTTTTGCTAGGTTCAGGAACACTCGGACACCCCTGAGCCTTAAGTATCGGGTTCCAAATACTACCAGACGCTATACCTAAACCCTCTCGGCGCCTGGAACCCGAAGAAGCAGACGTATTCCTTGGGGCTTAGGGTTCCTCGTTAAGTTTTAATTTACTGCTTCCCCCCCCCCCCAAATAAATTGTATCCCTTGTAGTGCTCCAGAACACTTCAAACGAACCCGAACCCCTTAAAGGAGCCCTAGTCTAGTCATTGCGGCCCCTAGGGGCCGCTAGTATACCCTAAACCCTGAACCCTTAAGCCCCTAGTTAAAGGAGCCACTTTCAGTCATTCAACCCTAAACCCTAAACCCCTATTTCAGTCATTGCAACTTGGAGCTTTAGGGAACTCCCTCGAGCCATGGTTCGGATCCGACGACGGCGGGCATGCCTGCTCGGTGCGGCGCCAAGCTGTTTAGGGCTTATAACCTTAAGCCCTAAACCCAAAGTTGACTAAGTTCAGGGTTTTGGGTTTATAGAGTTGCAGTTTAGGATTTTGAATTGCTTGTCAAGGCTGTAGTAACAGTCATTGGGTGCTTTCCAACGGGTTAGACGGTCTTCAAAGCTCTGTACGGGTTTTATAGGGGTTGTTTATGATGAGGGGTTCTGATGAAGTAGGTCTTTGAGGATCTTGCTGAGTGTGTATAAGACTCCTTGTTAGACGGATGATGAAAGTCAAGCCCCGTAGATAATTCACACCTTACATAGCTCTAAATAATCCTCCTGTAAAACCCAGAGAACCCAATATCCCTTAATTAGGGAATATACCTTAAATTATAGGGGCCTCTATATGGGGTAGGGCCTGCCACTTGCTGGAGTACCGCGAGCCTTAGTAGAGAGCTTCGGATGCGTGACCGGTCAATCCCACGTCAATATCCCAAACCTGCTTGCTGAAACTGTCAGTTTTCTGCACTAGTATGAGTCTGAACATGTGCCTTTATCTCTCTGAAATATACATGGGCATGTAAGTGAACCCGAAAAAATCTTGCATGATCACCCAGAGATCCCAATACCCCTTAATCAAAGAATATACCTTAAATCAGAATATAAAGGCACCTATTATTTTAAGGTATATTCCTTAATTAAGGGGCCCCTTGGGTTCTCTGGGCATCCAAGTAGTCTTACGTTCTAACCCTAAATCTCCCTCCTGCTGAGTCAATTTTGACGCCTCCTTTCTGACGCTGGAGAGAGGCCCTAAGCAGCGCGATCACCCCAAGACCCTAAAACCCCTAAACCCTACCTGGACCCTAAGAAACCTACCCTTTTGGGGCTCCTTAATGTGATTTCCTTACATAAGTCTTTAAAAAGGTAGGTTATTTGGGGTCGAGGTATAGGCCGCAAACTCACCAAGATTGCCACGAGACTGCAGAGGAATTGCAGCTGTCTTCTCCTCCGTCTCAGTGCTGGTGATTCGTCAGGAGCTTGTTGGCTTAGGGTTGTAGGGACTTAGGTTGAAGAACATTAAGTGTTTGGGGGTTTTTCGGGTCCGAGATGTAACATACAAGGATTTTGAGATGGTTTCACCTGTAAGAACCCTTCATAGAGTCTTTTTGGCGAGACCGAGAAACCTTACTCTAATTGCCAAGGCCTCCCTAGTAGAGCCCCGCCGGGGTCCAAGCTTACAGTCCTCCCAGAAGCTGCTCCGGAGGCAGCAGTACTTCTGGAAGTTGGCTTTAATTACTAGGGGCCTATATAATTACCAATACTATTGTGGGGGGTTCCTTATTATAGTTTTCGTATAATGGGCCCCAAAACCCTACTCTAATTATCAAGGCCCCTATGTTACTCATACTGTGATATGTAAGGTTTCCTCTCTGAAGACCTGTACACTGCAAACCCTACACCGCATTCGGCTTGGAGACCTACCTGCGTCGTAGAAGCCTAAGGGCTTAAGCGGAAAGGGCCCTCCCAGAGATCCCAATACCCCTTAATTAAGGAATATACCTTAAATCATAATATAAAGGCCCCTATTATTTAAGGTGTATTCCTTAATTAAGGGGTATTGGGTTCTCTGGGTGCATAGATGCTTAGATGCTTTAAGAAGTAGAGCAGGCTTCGAGGTTGTTTGTGTATAGTCAGAAAGCGAATCTACAGCCAGGGGGTGAAGTGTTGAGTGGTTTCGGGCGTCGTAGACTGTTATGTAACCCCCAAACCCTCTGCGGTCCAGGCCGAAAGCCTTCAATCCTCAAACCTGAGACGGCAATCCCTGCAGAGAGAGAGAGAGAGATAGATACACTTATACACCTGTTCGTTGGAACAAAGTCGCATGACCCGGCAACACTTAGAGTCCTTTGAGACCAGGATGCCAGCGGCCACCCCGTACCCGCGGTGGACATGGAGGCCCCCAAAAAACCAAGACTCGACCAGGACCTTTCAAGGGCCCTTTAATAGAGGCCTTATGGTCCTTAATCCTAGTAGTAGAGTAGGTAACCTTTAACCTTTTTGGGCTAGTATAATCCCTATATAATCCTTATAGTATGAAAAAGGTTAACCTTTGGCTCCCCATGATACCCGACAAGTAGGTAACAGTGGGTATTCGGGGTATGATAGAGGGTGGTTGGGAGTCTAGGGATTTGTTATACTAGGGTGCACGGTCTTGGGCTTTACCCTAGAGTAGCCAGGTACCTTGAACAAAGGTAAATGTACAATTTGTTAGGGTCGTATCCCTTTTTTAAGGTACATTGGTTACGCCAGGTAGGGTGTATTTAACAATCCATGAAGACACTGGGCCCAATGTCTTGCATGGGGACAAGACAGACCCCAACGACCTGCCCCCCTAAACCTGTTCCCCTCGCCAACCTCTACATAGTAGCTGAGTAGGTAACCTTTAAGCTTTTGGGCCTTATCTACCCCTAAACCCTGAAACCTAAACCCTAAACCCTGAACCCTAACCCTACCATAATTTTAACGGTTAACCTTTTTTGGTCTAGGGTGCTCAGCCCCTCAGTCTTTTTTCCCAAAACATATGGGAGTTTCCGAAAACTAGGGGTACCTAAATTTGGGGGTCCTTATAATAATGATCCTACTATTCAGGGTACTAACGGAAACTCCCATATAGTATCGCTTTTGTTCAGCCTGTTCGGCCCAACCCTCGACCTGAACCTTGAACCCCAACCCTAAATGTCTATTTTTGTTCCTCTCAATCTGCCAATGTGCCTTTTGAGAGCTGCTTGAGGGAACCCTAAATCCCAATCCCTGAACCCCAAGTCCTAATAGCGAAGCCCTGATCAATAAGCCCCAGTGGGCCGCAGGTTCGACCTGTCTTCAGGCGCGAAGAAACACTCCCAGAGATCCCAAGGGGCCCCTTAATTAAGGAATATACCTTAAACCATAATATGAAGGCCTCTATAATTTAACGTATATTCCTTAATTAAGGGGTATTGGGTGCTCTGGGCTGAACTCCATCAGGCTCTCAATGAACTGACGCTCAAGAGCCTGAACATCATTTGCGATGCTTCGCCGCCGATGCTGCATGCTTGCACTAGCAGACAGACTCACGCCTGTCCGACCTTGTGGGTCTGCGTCCAGAGTGGCTGCCCCTGGTGTCGGTGAAGAACCTAGAGATCCCAATACCCCTTAATTAAGGAATATACCTTAAATCATAATATAAAGGCCCCTATTATTTAAGGTATATTCCTTAATTAAGGGGTATTGGGTTCTCTGGGGGTGCTACAGCGGTTGGCCGACATCCAGTGCTCCCCGCACGCAGCGGCGGAGGTGAAGTTGGAAGAGTGCCGTATCCGGCTGCCGACTCCCCAGAGATCCCAATACCCCTTAATTAAGGAATATACCTTAAATTTTCGAGGCCACCTAAAATTATAGAGGCCTTAATATTATGTTTTAAGGTCTATTCCTTGGGGTGTTGGGTTCTCTGGGTCCGTATCCAGCTGCCGACTCCGGATCGGCCAACTTTCAGATTGGGGGTTCCAAGCCCAGTGCCTTGGCCAAGCCCTAAACCGATCACTCTATTTTTGAGCTATTGGGTGACTTCGCCAATCGATGATGGCTCGAAAGACAAGTAGGACCACAGTTAGTTAAGGCCCGGCAGTGGTTAGGCGATTGGGGGTATAAGCACAGTTCGGATGCTTGTAACGCGACTTTATCACCTACTTACAAAGTTTCCTGTGGCTCTGAGCCCTAAAACCTAAACCCCAAAAGCCCTGAACGCGTGAACCCCTAAATCCCTACACCCTAACCCCTAACCTCCCAAAGCTCTGAGCCTTTGGGCAGGCGGCAGGGGTGCCCCACGACGCGGCACCTGACATCGCGACCCTGTCCCAGGACGGGAGACCCAAAAGCCTCACCTTCATAGCAAGAACCGCAGTGATGGTAATGATAGTACCCTAGGGCTCTAAGGACTCATATGTTAAGGCTTTTGGGCCCAAAGACCAAACTATATAAGGCCTTTTGGGCTATTTTGATCCCCAGGGGTAGTAACGGTAATGAGTGGTAGTAGTAATTAATTAGGAGACAGTGATAGTATAGGCAATAATAGTAATTAGTATTAGTAGACAGTAGCGCTTGCAACGGCAATAATAGAATCTTTTAATAAACCCCTGGGACAGTCGGAGATTCCGGTCTCAAGATTTCTTAAGGCTGACCCGCGCTTTAGGGTTTAGGCTTTATGGCTGAGGGACCCGGACAACTTTTGAAGCATTTGAGCAACCTCTTGTACATCGCGAGCCCTCTGCTCGGCTTCTGGGGGGGGGTGGGCTTGAGAACAAAACTCGAATGGCAGGATCCTGTTAGCAAGATCTTTCACCTTAAGCCCCAGAGCCTGAACTGGAGACTCAGCCCAAATATAGGGGCTTTTTTAGTTGGCTAGGGTTTTGGGGCCCATTATACTACAATCATAATAAGGAACCCCCCAAAATAGTATCGGTAATTATTTAGGCCCCAATAATACTAGATTGTATTCCTTGTAAAAGCCTCGAACAGAAGGAGCTTGGGATGACTGCTGGCAGCCTCGAACCCCTGGCGGATCCTCTTATGCTCCTGCGCTTCTACCTGGCACGTGCACAGCAGGCGACGTTGGATGGGCTTTTGGAGTTTGTTTAAGAATCACAGGGGAATCCCTTTACCGTCACCCAGTGTTTCAATGAGTGAATATTATTCCCCACTGAATCCAACTACTGAAGCAAAAGCAGCCATGCTTCAAAACTGCCGCATTTTGAGAGAGAACGTGCAACACATGTCACGCAAGCAAGCGAGTAAGCAAGCAGTGCAAATAGTCACTAAACCCTGAACCCTAACACCCTAAGCCCTAAGCCCTAATTTTTAAACAAAAGCTGAAAGAACTTCGACTCCTCAGGTGGAGGCAGCTGCGGCCATGCACAGCGAGACCGTCGCGTGGAGGGAGGCCGCCCCCAGAAAAGCTAGAAAACATAGGGGCGTAGATATCAAGCAGATACAAATAGGGACCATGCGGCACCGACACGAACGACATGACAGTTTTGTCAGTACTCGGGTTTAGGGCTTGTCGGTTTTAGAGACTTCTGAGATGTTCTGTGATGCTAGGTCGTCGTTGGAACAGGCTTTTTTTCGTAGTTTTGCGGCCTCCCTCGGAATTCTACTACAAGTTATAACTATAGAGGTGCCTAAATAATTACCAACACTATTTTGCGGCTGCCTTATTCTAGTTAATTATAGTATAATATACCCCCAAAACCCTATTCCAATTTTTCAGGCCCCTATACTACACCCTTATAGTATCCCTTACAGAACCCATTTTAAGGAACCCCTTAAAAGGGAACCCTATTCTAATTATTAAGGCCCCCATATTAGCTGCAAGGCTCTTGCATGGCCACGGGGCTGGGGGGCCCAGGAAGTCCTTTACCCAAAAGGTCCTAGGTACTCGGAGGGTCGGGGGACTTAGTAACTGGTTATTTTAGGGACTTATAAGTACCATAACCCCAATTAGGGTCCCTGTTAGGGTACTTATAAGTCTACTTACGACCTACTTACTAAGTCCTGCGACCCTCCAAGTACTGTTATGGGGAATACCAGGAGCCCCCCAGGGCCCTTTAATGGAGCCCTGATGGTCCTTCGTAGTGGGTATTTGGGGTATATTAGAGGGAAGTTGGGGGGTCTAGGTAATTCTTAATAATATAGAAACCCTGCATTCTACTGTGCAGGTACTTTGGACCCTTTGGGCTATAGACCATTCTGAGACAGAGAGCCCATCGAATGAGGCGTTTAGGGTTCAGGTTTAAAATTTAGGGTTCGGATGTCAAGATCAAGGGCAGCCTGTTATCTCTTAGCGGTATGCGTAGTTCGGGCTTAGGGTTTAGGGTTTAGGCGTTTAGGGTTTAATCTAGGGGGCTCGGAAAGTAGGTGTTTTCCTACCGCAGTGGTGCAGACTCCACCGTTGTTGATACTCTTGTCTGCTACATGGTTCCAAAAGTATGCCAAAGCTAACACTCAACGACAAAATCCCGAAGCCTAAACCGATCTAAGCCCCCTGAAAAATAAACCTTAACCTTAATGCTTCAACCCTTGAAGCCAAATTGTAACACCCTAACGCCAAGAAAGCATGAGCCTAGATCCTCAACCCGGAACCACGGAAGCTGAAGTCTACAAGCCCAAACCCGAACAATCAGGCACAAGAAGGAGTGTCCCTCTGCACGTGCTAATGTAGGATCTTGATTAAGAAACCTTGAGCCTTTATTAGGGTTCCTTATATGAGTCCTACTATAGGCTCAGGGTTTCTTAATCAGGTTCCTACATTAGGCAACTCTTATGAGACCTTATCCAAGACTTTAAACAGCCCTGTTGCCGCAGGACTTCGGACTTCAGTCAGTGATGTCAGATTATGGCTCTGGAGAGATTTACCACATCTCGGGCACACGCAGAAGCAATGCGATGTCCTGGTCATGGACCTGGGTTTGGACGTGTAGACTCAAGTTGACTCAAGGTGTCGGACTTGGGGTAGCTGGCGATTCTTGTTTGAAGAAACTGAGCTTGTAGTGTCTTTATTGTGGTGCAACGCGGGTTTGTATTTTGGACAGATCCCGTGTAGCAATAATCAAACCAAACAAACGAAGACAAACGCATGCAAGTCAACATGCCATGCATACACAGGCAAAGAGAGCCAGACACACAGACAGAGTGGAGCGACACATAAGGCAACCTAGTCTTTCTCTGCTCCCCAATCCAAATCCCAAAGCCCCTGGCTTTCAACTCGGCAAACTCGCAATCCCAAAACCCCAAACCCGAGAAGAAGGTCATCCTAATCCTTAAACGTCCCCCTGAACCGTGAACCCCAATACAGCTCAATCATTACCAACACCATTTTGAGGCTGCCTTATTCTAGTTAATTATAGTATAATATACCCCAAAACTCTATTCCAATTCTTCAGGCCCCTCTATTACAGCCTTATAGTATCCCTTACAGAATCCTTTCAAGGAACCCTTTACAGGGAACCCTATTCTAGTCATTGAGGTTAAAATCCTACACTCCGGACTCTAGACCGGTCGGCCCCAGATTCCTCGAGCCCTATATAATGGATTCTTGGTAAGGGTTCCTCCTGCCCGCAGAACCCAATACCCCTTAAAGGAATATACCTTAAATTATAGGGGCCTTAATATTATGATTTAAGGTATATTCCTCAATTAAGGGGTATTGGGATCCCTGGGTATAAGCGTTACCATGAATGATCCCTTAAAGGACCCCTTAACGGATCCCCTAGAGGAGCCCTGAAAAGAAACCCTTAGCGGATCCCCTAAAGGAGCCCTTAAAGGAACCCTTACGGTATCCCTTGACGGTTTCCTAGCAGGGGTACCTTAACCCCCCAAGCCTATCTTTTGGAGCTCTTGTTTAGGCTTCTTTTGTAAACCCTCAAAAAGGTAGGCTTTCGGGGGGCTAAGATATACGTGCCATATGTAAGACCTTAAATAGGTAGGTTTTCGGTCAAGGTAGGGTTTACGATGCCAGCACTGAAAACGAGAAGAAGCGACTCTGCCGAATGCCCATTAACCCTAAACCCTAAACCAAAAAAACCCTGAACCCCTAAACCCCTAAACCCTAAACGCTAAACCTTAAACCCTAAACCTTCAACCCTAAACCCTAAGCCCATTAACCCTAAACCCAAAGCCCTAAACCAAAGAGGACGTGGGAGCCCCAGACTGATGTGGCCAAACGGGCGACTCAGACTCACTGAGGTAATTCAGGGTGTTCTGCGATTGAGGGTTTAGGGTTTAGGAATTTAGGGTTTAGGGTGCTTAGGGTTTAGGAATTTAGGGTTTAGGGTTTTGGGCTTAGGGTTTAGGAATTTAGGCGAGCGATTCGGTGGAGCTTTGGGAGATTTTTTAGTTTCCCTTATGGTCTTATCGGGGTATTTCCCTGGGGATCAAAAATAGCCCAAAAGGCCTTATATAGTATGGTCTTTGGGCCCAAAAGCCTTAATATATGAGTCCTTAGAGCCCTAGGGTTTTAAGCCCAACACCCGTAAATCCAGGCTCAAGCTCGCGCCATCTCGCAGCGATGAGCCTGTCAAGAAGCGCAAGAAGTCCGGCTCTGGGCCTATTTTGACCCAGAGAACCCAATATATCTCCTTAATTAAGGAATATGCCGTAAATAATCGGGGCCTTGGCCTTAATATTATGATTCAAGGTATATTCCTTAATTAAGGGGTATTGGGATCTCTGGGTAGTGGCCAAGCAGGAAATCTTGTCCTAGGATCGCCGACGGGTCGAAGTTGATGGATGCAGGCCAGCTGAAGACCATCGATGCGAGCACGTGCCAGCTTCCGGCGACCGTGGTTCACCTTTTCACAAACACTTTTGGGAGCCCTTAAGGCACATCCCGGGCAACTCAGACCCGTTTCAGTGCTTTGAGGTACTTCATGGTTTTCAGGTACTTCTGGAATTTCAGATACTTCAAGGTTATGTGCGATATACACGGCTCTTCTGAGGGTTCTATGAAGGGGTTAGGTAGGGATTGGGATTGGGAATTTGAGAGTTGTCGGGTGAAGGGTTCAGGATTTCAAGCTTACTGAGGGGCCTCGGGTTAAACTACTCATTACCGTCTGCTGTCTGTCTGTGGTAACCTGCGATCCTCCCCAGGCCCTAGCCCCCAAACTGTCGATGGTAGGTAACCTCTCCTCACACACAGCAAGAGTTTGCAGGTGAGGGAATCAGCAGTTCTGGTCGGAGATTTGATCTGGGTTGACTGTATAGCTGTGTTTTGGTTCTTGTGGGTTTATGGGCATTATTTGTTTTTGCTCTACGGGATTTGAAAAGGGTTGTGTACGGTGTGTACAGGGGTTCGATCTGGAACTTGGCTTCATGGCCCGGATCCTTCCACAACCCTGTAAGAAAGAGAATGGTTAAACCTTCCAGAACATCATATGAAAGCCGTATTGGCCGCAATGAACCGACCCCCTAAAACTAGACCCATAAGCGTCGTTTCGTGGTGACAGGATTCAGGAGAACTGTGCTTTCCTAGTTGTTGCTACGGCCGATGGAAGACTTTCTGAATCGGTTCAGGGTTAGGGTGCAGGCAGGGTTACAGTTTGGGCTTTCGGGTTTAGGGCCCAGGTTTCTTTTCAGGAATCCTATAAGGGTCCCTTTAACGGTTCCTTTTATTACAGGCGTTGTAAGGCTTTATCTAGAAGCCCTATCAATTGGTAATCCTGTTTTTTTAGGATTCCTTGGTATAATGCTCTAAAACCCAGACCCCAAACCCCACAAGCACAAACCCCACAGTTCCAAAAACACGAAACACATCAAACGTGCAAGACCACCTAAACCCTTGTTTTCCTAGACCCTATAACCCTTGAATTCTACCTGGACCCTATAACGCCCACATTACGGAGCCCGGGAAAGGTAGGTGATTTGGGATCCAGGTACTCCTTACATCCTTAAACCCTCAACCCTAAACCCAATCCATTACATCCTAAGCCCCAGAAATCGAGACGACACCCCAGGCCGCCCCCTACGTCTTCTTCGGCCGCCTCCGCGCAACGGGGCTCTTGTTCACGAGCCCAAAGAGGGTTTGGGGTTTACGGTCCAGGGTTTGGGGTTTAGGGTTTAGGGTTTGGGGTTTAGAGTAATTATGGCATGGAGCAGGGTTTCTATAGTAGGAATTAGTATTATGATTTGGGCAAGTACCCCGTGTATAGGTATCCAGGAGTGGGGTTTAGAGAGGATCCAAAAACCTGTCAGTGCTTTCAAGGGTCATGCTCAGTAATTAAGGGGTCATGATCCACTAAAGAGCGCTTACAACCCCATAGCCCTAACAACTTGATTGAGCATTCCACGAACCCCAAGTCCCCTAAGCCATAAATCCTAAACCCTAAGGCCTTGCCAGCCGTATTATAATCAAAAGAACAGCAACAACCGTGAAGATTATATAAGCTCCTGCTACAACCTCCAACACTGCCCAACCTTGTCCATCTTCTCAACGAAGCCCTAACAAAGCACACAAACAAGTCAATGCCATAAACCGTGTAAGCCCTATGAAACCCACAAGTCCTGCAAGCCCTGGAAAAGCCTGTAAGCCCCACAGGCCCTGTAAACCCTACAAGTCCTGTTTCGTCCTAATGAGCTACAGATTAACCCCCCCCCCCTCTAAAAAGCAGACCCTATACCCTCCAGCCTAAACCCTAAGCCCTAAACCCTAAAAGCAGCAGCCCCAAAGCCTGAACGCTAACCCCTAAGCCCTAAACCCTTGAACAAGCAGCACTAAAGGCTAAACCCTGAGGGTTTAGGGTTTAGGGTTTATAAACCCAGAGCCTAAACCCTTAAAGAAGAACAGCTCTGCAGAACCCAGGCAAAGGCCCCTGATGGCGGTCCAGTTCTGGTCTGGCAGGCAGGCCCTTAACCCTAAGCCCTACACCCCAAACCCGAAGACCCAAGACCCATTAAAAAAAAACCGAAAACCCAAGGCCCTAGAACCTTAAACCCTAAGTAGACCATAAAGACCTTAAACCTTAAACTTCCCTAAACCATAAACCCTGATTACCCATAGGCTCCACTGTAGTTCCATTTTGGGGTTATCTTGTAGGATCCTAAATATGAACCCCAAATAAGGACCTACAATGGGAGCCTAAAAGGTAAACCCGTAACCGTAGTTCTGGTCCGGCAGGCAGGGGCCGCCGACTACGGGGGCTTCGTACGGGAGGCCCGGGAAGTTCTATAGTAGGGTTCCTCTAACCCCAAGGGTCCAAAGGACCCAATAATTAGGTACTCGTTTTTACGATAGTAGTTATGTAGGTTAGGATTTTGGAGAGTATATGATTATTGGGTACTTGGACCCTTGGGGTACGGGTATTATGGGGTTTAATGGGGTTCCCTCTGAAGGAAGAGGGCTCCTTAGATAGCCGATTCGAGAACTTTAGGCTGTTTGGCCTTACTTCTTTGGTCTAGAATAGAAAGTTTGAACTTGTTTGGGCCCGGTTACTGAAGAAGATAATATACCCCCCAAAACCACGTTCTAACCAGGAAAGCCTCTACATTGAACTAATGCTTGGGGCTTCAGAGCTCAGTCCTTGGGGCTTTTGTCGGAGGTCTCCTTTAGACACGAACCCTAAGGGTCCAAAGGACCCAATTATTAGGTACTCGGGTTTGGGATAGTAGTTATGTAGGTTACTATTTTTAAGAGTATATGATAATTGGGCACTTGGACCCTTAGGGGAACTGTAGGGAAAAGGACTGTTATGAACACGCTTTCGGGTCATTGCCTCCATGTTTCGAAAAGTGCTCTCCCTGGGCATCCTTGTTTGGAGCAGCAGTAAAAGGATCCTCAGCCCTAAACGCTAGAGTAGGGACCCTGACAAAACAGAAAAGGGTCTTAGGGTATCTTATACTCTAGCTATTCGTGTGAAACAGATAGTTATCTATTGTTAATAGACAGAGTTTTATTTAGGGACCCTGAGGAACAGTAGTGGTAAACGTTCAGACACCGGGTTCATGTGACCTCGGGTTCCTGAGTACACCTATAGTCTCCATTGTCGTTCGTCTTTTGGTCAACCACTTTGCATTATAGGATCCTAACCATAGATAGCTGGTTAGCCAGCAAAGGGAACTACAATGGAGACTGTAGGTAGTTAGAGTGTAAGATACCCCAACCCCCCCCCCCCCCCCCCGCGCCCCCCCCCCCCCCCCCCCACCAAAACACAAACACCAACACCACGAGACACCAGCACAGCACCCGAGCCCCACCAGCCCCGGCCCGCCGCAGCGCGCAGGACTGTGAGGTTTTAGATTGTTTGTTTTTTTTTGGTGGGTCTGGCTCACGCGCGGGGGGGGGGGGGGGGTTGGGGTANCATAAACCAGATATCGTGGTGAGCCCACAGAGGAAATCACAATGGAGAGTTGTGGGGGTTAGGTTGTAAGACCCCCCCCCCCCCCCCCCCCCCCGGGTCTACGCCCGATGCCCCAAACTAAACAAAACGACTTTCAAGCCCACAGGGCCTGGTGGATGAGATGATCAGGGCCTTTGTGGCCCACTTTGAGGCCTTGTGGCTTAGGGGTTTAGGGTTCAGGTTTTGGGGTTTCGGGTTTGGCGTGTGTACACAGTGTATACAGTGTGCGTGCTTTGGGTGCGTTTCTTTAGAAATGGGGGCTCACCCACTTACCGTGCCTGCGTCAGCATGTAATCCCGCCCCAACCACCCCAACTATTCTCAATTAAGGTTTAGGGTTCACCCCCCAAACCTCCGTCAAGGCGGGCTTTCTTGCTTTCTGCTTCACTTCTCAATTCGACACATAAACATAAACGACGACATTTCACGTAAACCACGGCTGAGATGGATTGGTGTCGGGTTGTAGGTCCTCGTGGCCTGTGCCGGCCGCTCGACGAAAAACAAAGGTTTCCAACAAGGAATTCGCTCCTTACACCCTGTAAGGGTCGCTCGAAGTTTCCAGTTACGGCAGGTGTGGCCACTGCAAGACTTGAAGTCAATTTGTCTTTGAAGGAAGCTCTTGAGCCCCGACTCCTTGGAGGTGTTCTGGGAGGCCTAGGAGGCCCGGGGTCCCAAGACCCACTAGGGTTAATTTGCAGACCCCCCCCCCCCCCAAGTCGGACCAAAGTCTTGTTAATGGTGGGGTTTACTGCCTGACAGCAGAAAAGTCAGGGCGCCGCCACTACAGTCCTCGTATATGGGGAGGCTTTGCCCTCCCTCACCATTCTGACGAGACGCTCGGCCGCGGGCTTCGCTCGGAGCCTCGAGCGCCCATGCAAATGGTCGGCGGCATTCTCGACAGTTTGGGGTTTAGGGTTTGGGGTTTAGGGTTTGTGGTTTGGGGGGCGGGGTTTGGGGTTTAGGGTTCAGGGTTTCTGGGTTCGTGTTTCTACATGCCCTTCAGGAGGGGTTCCTGTTTTGTACTTACAAGTTTGGAAGTTTGATCTCAGTTGGGCTGGGGACCTCGGCAACTTTGTACGTTTCTGATCCCAGCACTGCAGATGGTGCTAGTACCCGGAGAGCCCACAACACCTTAATCCAGGAATATACTATAATCTTATACACCTTAAATAATCAAAGGAACCCCTGCATAAAATCAACAAGTGCTCTTCTAAATTCAGGCCTTACTATATAACTCCCAACACCTTATCAACTCAAGGCACTCTGACTAAGCTTTGAGTCAGCCTTTCATGAATCCCTAAACCCACACCCTCACCAGCCACAGCATGAAGCTAGGGTGTAGGGTGTTTGGTATTATGTACTTATATCCGCCGCTGATGGTCCCTAGTAGAAGTACCGTGTAGCATACACACCCCCTAACTCCCCTAAACCCTAAAACCCAAAACCCAAAAAACCTGAATCCTTTATGAAACCCCAAAAACCCTCGAAACTCCTGGCGAGGACGCACTGCAGAGCAGCCGGGCGGCCTCCCTGAAAGCAGGACACCTTGTTCAGGCGGGACTGCGAACCCCAAAAAGTTCGTTTAAGGGTTTACTTTAAGGGGTTTTTTGAAAGGGTTCCTTTAAGGATTCCTTTTTTGGGGACCCTTTAAAGGTTTCCTTTAAACAGGGTTCTATAGGGGTTGGTATATCGGTCGCTATTTGGGTTTCCATAAAGGCCCCAAAATGGGCTTAGAGGGTCCTTTCAGGGTGCCATTAGCGAGGTTTGGGTTCGGGAGTAGGATTTTGGGGCGAGGGTTGTGGGTGCAGGGTTTGAGGTTAATAGGTGCTGTAAGATAGGGGCTCCTACAAGCCTTCGGTTCTAGTGGGTTTATGCCTACAACAGTTCCCTGCCCTGACACGTTTTGACTCGTTTTAGGGAAATGGTGTGGCAAGTGTAGGGCTTGGGTTTAGAAGATGTGGCTCAGTGCAAAGTGAAAAGGTTTCGTGCTTCGCTGGTTCAAGAGAGCAGAGTGTCGACGGGTTTTAATTTCCGGAAATTCCGTCTGTATAACTTGCACGTCAACCACGATTCAATTGCCGCAGATACAGACCCTGGACTCTCTGGATCCTGATTCCCAAATCCTAATACCTGAACTCCTGGAACCCCGACACTCTTAATCCCCTTAACCTCCAACAGTTCTAAACTCCTGAGCCTCTAAACTCTTGAACCCCGAAGCCCCAAACCCCCGCTGCAGGCGCGTGTAGTCGTCGACTGCAGCGGCTTCGGATTCGAGAACCTGAAGCATCTTCATATCTTGAGGCCGTTCAGGGTTTAGGGTTTATATCAGGGTCTATAAGGGTTTATATAAGGGTTTGTTATAAGGGTTTTTCAGGGTTTGTAAGGGTTTAGGGTTTGGGCTTCGCATTTTGAAATTCGAGTTTCGGGGTGTCGGTTTTGGGCTTAGGGATTGGGGTTTAGGTTTAAGCTTGCCCAAAAAAACCCAAACCGTAGGAATTTGCCTTTAGCCCTAACTTCCTGCCCTTTCTCAGGGAAAGAGACACGAAGATCATAGCACCCTAACCTTAAACCCTACAATCCTAAACCCTAAACCCTAACAAACCCTAAACCGAATGACCACCCCTTTCCTTCCGGCCTGGCCCTAAGAGGCAGGGTTCATAGGGTTGAGGGTCGAAGGTCTGTTCTCTAAGGATAACAGGCGTATACAGTATGTTCAGTAGTACTATTTCTTGGAGTCCGATGGGTAGCCCTTCGAAAGAGATGGTCGTATACAGGATTTAGGGTTCAGGGTTCAGGGGTTGGGCTGCGGGAATGAGGCAGCACTCTACTAGGGCAACTTCGCTGTTCCATGTTAGCCTCGAGGCGGATAGGTTTTCAATTTCACGATGTGGGTTTGGAGTTTGGGAGTCCCTTATAAATACTTATAAACCCTAAACCCTAAACCCTAAACCCCTAAACCCTAAACCCCTAAACCCCTTAAGCCCTAAACGAGGATTAGGGATTTTGCTGGGATTTGCTCAGGGTTTCGGGGTTCGGTCTTAGGGTTTCGGAGTTGCATTCCGATGTGCTCGACTCTACGCGTCTTGGAGTGTTTCCGAGTGTTTCAGTGATCGGCTTAGGGTTTAGGGTTTTAGGGTTTAGGGTTTAGGGAGTGTTTTCGAGTGTTTCAGTGATCTGATGCTTTATTGCTGATAAGACCGCCAGCAACAGCTACACGTAACATACAAGTCATAAGATGTGATAATGTCCCCTTATAGTCCCTTTAGAACTCGTATTCAACCCTTTATAAGCTTTATAGTCCCTATATCATACTTTGGGGCCAAAGTTTATACTATTGGGTACCTGAACCCTTAGAGGTTATGAGGGTTTAAGGCTCAGGGATCGTGGCTTTAGTAGCATGCGGCATTTCTCACTGATAGGGCAGTCAAACCCATCCCCTATGCTTAGGGTTTAGGTTTTGAGGGTTTAGGGTTTTAGAGTTAAGGGTCCCTAGACACTCCTATCCTGTACTCTCAGCGTTAATGGCCCCCGCTAGTAGGCACATCGTCCACGTGATCGAGCGGCACTTTCCCGAAGTGTCCCGATCGGTGACAGTGGTGCGCGCTCCCTGGAGCGTCGTGAGCCTTTACAACATTGTGACTCGGAGGGTCAGAGTTGGGGCTTCAACTTAAATGGCTTGAGATTCAATGTGAAGGATTTACCGATTTACCGTAGGGCTTCATGGGTCTAGGGATTGTCTTCAGAGGGGCAGCCAGTTCGCACTTTTGCTTGCTTAGCCCAATCAGAACAGCAGTACAGGTTTGATTTTTGAAGGAAGGGAGAACCGTCTGGATTGACAGAGGGGCAGAACAGATGCCAGGGAGGCGCAGCAATGATTACGACAATATGCGTCGCTGTGTGAGTGCCTTAAACCCTACTCCAGCCAAACCCTAAACGCCTTGATGCTGAACCCTGAACCCTAACCCCTAAACCCCCAAATCCTAGATCCTAAGCCTCCCTAACCTGTACCCCCCTAAACCCTTAAACCTCGAAACCCTAAACGCTAAACCCTAACCCCCTAAACCCCAACAAACAGCGGAGGTGAGCCCTTGGTTGTCGCAGGATGTGCAGATGCCAGGTTCGATCAGCAGCTGTTTCTTTGTAGTATAAAATAGGGTGCTATAGGCTGTTTCTTTCTAGTCACACCTAGGTGTAGGGTAGATAACCTTTAACTTTGTTAGGGTGTTATAACTCTCATATAAGCCCAAACATCGACCTTTAGTTACCTAAGTGTTTAGGGTTTAGGGACACAGGGGGAAAGGCATTAGTCGTCTAAAACCAAGTCTAAGTGAAACTGTTCGGGTTTGGGACATACGCATTGGGGTAGAGGCCGTAATGGTACGAGTAGGGTTTCTATTGGCTTGCAAGACTTCGCACAGACCCTTATGGGTTGCTTTGAGGGTTGTTACAGGGGTTGCAAACGTCTTTTAAAAAGATCTAACTATTAGTTTCCCCCAGAGTCCTCCCTATGTTTTGTAAGGGTTGGAAAATTGTAGTAGTTCCACTCATAGTCCTCCCTATAAAAACTGTTCACAACCACAGCATCCTGCTCTAATCTGCGAAGGCGCCTTTTTTGCAGAAAGCCCCTAGACCCCTGAACCCCAAAACCCTAAACCCCTACACCCTAAACCCCTAAACCCCAAACCCCAAAACCCTAAACCCTTCCCAGATCTATCGGAAGGATAAAGGAATTCGCAAGTTTTTTGACAGGCTAAATGATTGTTAAGGGTTCAGGTCTTTGGGCTAAAGTGCAGCGTTTAGAACCGAAACTGTAGGATTTAGGATTTTTGGCTTCGATGAGGCCTTTGAATAAGTCACACTCTTGATTCACGTGGGTGGTTGTCAAAATTATGGTCCCTGCTTGGGTCCCTATCATAATACGGCACCTATTATTTAGGGTACCCAAAAAGGGACCCTAATTTTGACAACCATCCATGTAGTGGTATGAGACTTTGAAGCTTCAGGGTTGAGGTTTTGGGGCTTCAACGAGGTCTTTGATTGAGTCACACTCTTGATTCATGTAGTGGTCTGAGACTTGTTTGGTAGTTTCTCTTTCATCTATTCTTCAGAAGTTCTGCGTCTGGCTTGTTCAGGAAGCTCAACTTAGATCCCTAATGCCTAACCTTAAACTTTTTGGGTTTTTACAGTTTAGTGGGAATCGGAAAGTTTAACCTTTTATTTCTGTGGCTTATTGGGGTAGTAAGTTAAATACCCTGAGATTTGTCGATTTTAATGCCAGCATATCCCAGGTATCGATTTGGGATCATTTTTAATTTTCTTATTGTTTCATGTAGAGCCCGAACTATAGATAATTTTGGGGACCGTTGAAATTGACATCTAGTTAAATAGCCTGAAACTTGTCTATGTCAGTTCACGACAGCATAGAAGTAGATGTGGCACTACTACGACGACGGTGACGGCTATGGCGACGCGACGGCAACAGGGACTCTCCTGATCTTGCTACTGCCTGTCGTTGCTTAAGTCTCTGCTTCATATTTTTGTTATTACTATTATAGCCCCGGGCTGAGCACCTGATGTTAAACTAATCTCATAGTCAGTGTCAGTATTGTCATGTTGGGCATTGCATCTTGAACCGTACTCTTTCCCCCATCTGTCTGATCGAAGCCGGAGTTTGTGCTGCAAGCCAGCAGCAGTAGCTTCCGGACCTGCTCTCACGAACCCACAACTTTGCTCCGAGGAAGAAGGTGCGCATCCTGGGGGAGGACTTCAACCCTGCGGTACCGACGGATCTCTCAACCGTTTAGAGTTTACAGTAAGACTGCCAAACATCGGGCAAGGGTCTAGCACCTTATACCGCAAGCTTGTAACGCGGAGAACGAAACCCGAAACCTGAAGCCTTTATAAATCCAGCCGCAAAACCTCCCCACTCTCAAGCTCTAATCCCTAAGACCATAAACACTAAAAGCCCTATACTCTGAGCCCCAAACTTAAGCCCCAAGCTCCGAACCCTATAAAGCCTAAAGCCTTAATCCCAAACCCAAGAAGCCTTCCGAAACCCTCAAGCCCTAAAAGCCCCAAACCTAAAGCCCTAAAAGCCCTAAAGCCTTAAACGACCTAATCGCCCTGAAAGCCCCAAAAGCCTTCAAAGCCCCAAAAGCCCTAAAAGCCCACAAAAGGCTCCTTTGGAGGAGCCCTCAAAAGGAAACCCCCAAGGAAGCCTGCCTAAAGCCCCAGAGGACTTCCGTCCGCAGCTGGAGGAGCACTCCGGTCTTGCAACTGGGTCGTTGTTCTAATCATATTGTGTTATTACATTGTAAAAATAGGATGGCAAACTCTGTATTTTGTTCTACATATATATATAACATGTGTGTATACATACACATATATATATATATTGTAACCTAATAGGGTTCCAGGCCGGAACTCTACCGCTGCGTTTTTGTGCTTCGCCAGGTGCGCCTCCTCGACGATGTCATGCTTGCTCTGCTCTTCCAGGGGGGGAATCCCTAAACCCTAAACCCCGCACAGCCCCACACACCCTTATAAAAGACAGCAGCAGTAGACGAGCAGGAAAGCACAGAAAACCAAAAAAAACAAAACCAAAAAAAACAAAACCAAAAAACCAAAACCAAAAAACCAATAACCAAAAAAAACAAAACAACCAAAAAAAACAATTCTGAGAGACTCCTGCAATGGAACAGCTAATATATAAAGAGTCGCTTGGTATTGTTTTTTTTTTGTTTTTTTGGTTTTGTTTTTTTGGTTTTGGTGTTTTTGGTTTGTTTTTTTGATTGTGATTCTTTTGTGATTGTGTATGATGTGTCGGTAACAGGGCTTGCGGCTCAAGAAGCATCCACGCACCGTAGAAAGATGTGGTTCACTTTGTTACAGCGCCACGCGTCTCTTCCATATGACGCGCTCTGCATAATCTGGGCTTTTTCGCGCCGCCACTCANAAGAAGCATCCACGCACCGTAGAAAGATGTGGTTCACTTTGTTACAGCGCCACGCGTCTCTTCCATATGACGCGCTCTGCATAATCTGGGCTTTTTCGCGCCGCCACTCAGCTAATAGTCTTTTTTTGGGAACTTGATGCTCATCATAGTCCGTATCTAGCACTGATGCTCATGTCACGTATGTTCCTAGGTCAACACCCGGAAGTGGGTCGTCCCATTCCATCGGCCCCGACTGAACACGAGAAGTACATTGGTACACTTCCTTGTGGCACTTGCTGGCATGCAGATTATACTGGATTTTTACTTTCATGTTCTGCTATCATCAACTGACTTCTGAAATCTTAACAAACTCCAGCCCAGGATCGCGTGCGATGATGTTCAGAGACCTACTGTTCAAGCTGACAGGCCGCAGTGAGGAAACTCTGTCAGAAGAGGAAAAGCGTTTCCTCGGATTTTAAAAGGAGCAAAATGCTTCTTCGGATTCTCTCGATTTCCATCTCTACTAAATCGCTGAAGGCGTAACAAGGCAAAACCCTGCTTCGTGCTGTGTTGCGTTCTGCTTATGTGCATCTAGCACTTGAAACCCATGAACCCAGCAATAAACTCGCATCTGTGCGCAGATCTTCGTGCTCATTGTCAGCAGTAACGCCTCTCCTCCACCCCTTGCTTTGCATCCGGCAGTCAGCATGGGAAGCTATACAGCCGAAGAGGAGATTCAAGATGGCAGTCTCACATATGATGAAGCATGTGCTCCTGTATCAGGCCTAAAGCTTCAAGGACCAGAAAACAAACCAATGAAATCCGATCGTGGTGTCGGGGATGTTCGCATATGTGACTTACCGATTCGGCATCTTGATGAGTCTTCGGGAAAGGTTGAATGTGCAATTTGCGGACGTGCTTCTTGCAAAGAAGGTTACAATCACCACTGGCTGTTTCGACAACATCTACAACTTGTGTGCCGCAGATAAGTATGGTCAACTCCCTGCTCCTTTCGGATTGGCAAAGTTACCAAACGTGCCTTTCACCATGCAGCTCATCATTTTACCCTCCGAAGTCCCAGAGAACGGCGACCGGGATGCGACATACTCTCACATCTTCAAGCACGTCTACCTTCACCGCAACAAGGCCTCTGCAAGGGATTGCGTGGCAGCATGTCTTGGTAGTCCTATGCGTCTTGAGTGGGGCAGCAGCCCTCGACTGGGCCTTGCCGCGCTCAACTACATGATGGGCTGGGAGGCCGGCAACTCCGCCACTGGATCATCAAACCTCGCTTCGAGAAGAAGCTCACCATGGACCAGCAACAGAGGGCAGAGGGCTATCAATTCATTAGGGATTTCGGGCCCAAGGCGAACAACCGCAACCAATTTATGGAGTGGACTGACGAGCAGATCCACACGCCAGGCGGCAAAATCGAGAATTGGCCCGAAGGCAAGGTGAAAGACTCTCTGCATAACTACATGCGGGGGCGGCAGAATGCCAAAACCTTGGAATTCTGGCCATTCACGTTGAAATCGTTTACGCCGTGGTTTCTCGACTTGGTCTTGACCAAGATGATCCCAACCATGAGGCAGCATTCCATCACGTGGTTGGGACGAACCCGTACCGGGAAATCGTTTGGATCGAAAACTGTTCTGTTTATGCAGTCCAAGTTTGAGATCGACGACGCCGATCGGTCGGACTTGGTCCCTTCCATAGTGACGGCGAAGAGCCTGGACTTCTTTAAGGCGGAACCGCTTACCAGGTTCAAACCGGGTGTCTTTGATGATGGGATGTTGCAGAAAATGGACTCCTCCTTCTTGAAAGCTTTCCTGAATCCTTCCGTCGCTT
>BGNK01000064.1:0-62533 GCA_003297005.1 Symbiodinium sp. clade A Y106
CCCACCCACCTCCCACCTCCCGCACCTCCCGCACCTCCCACCCCCCCACCTCCCCACCACCTCCCCCTCCCACCTCCATTTGGGGGGGGCAGGTGGGAGGTGAGAGGCCGACATGCACATCATCGAAGGAAACCGCAGGCAATGCTAACCGTACCGAACCGAACCGTAGCACCCATGATCAATTTATGAACTGGCATCACATCAGTAAGCTCTTCAAGGCTATGCTAGGGTGTTTTCGCACGTCTTACTTACTTACACAGTCCAGGCCAAGGGCCAAGCAGCCTCCCAAGGCCTTCCAGTACCTCCGAGCCGAAACCTCCTAGCACCTGCAGGCCTGCAAATAGGTCTCTTGGGTCCTCCCAAAGAGTGGCTCAGAGCCTCCAAGAACCTGGTGGCATGCCGTCGTGACTGGTGGCGATGCTGAGCGCAGTGGCAGTTGCATCCTCGTCGTCACCATAGTGGTGGCAATGCTTGTGCTTTGCTGGGGGCGGCAGTGGCGGTGGTAGCAAGGGTGCAACGTCGTCGGCGGCAGGCTCCTGAGCTTCCTGTGCTGTGTATCCGAAGGAGAACTGTTAAACTCTGTCTGGCGAAAGCTTAGATCCCTGAAACTCGCATACGCTTGAACAAGCAGCTTGCGCATCAGAAAAAGGATAGTCCAGGCTGAGCTGCTTCACTCCTCAAACTCGAAATGCAAGCCGTTTCACATAGGGAATCCCAGGCGTTGCCTAGATGCGTGCAGCTCTGGGATGCGAAGCCCCCGATCAGTGCCTGGCAAAGGAAGAGTCGAGAACTGTTGCTTTGAGGCGTTTTGCCCGCCGGCTTCGCTGACCAGGTCGCACTACAGGGAAGCACACGGGACAGTCTGGTCACAGGTGCAAGTCCTGTAACCCACGAAGACTGGAGTTTTTTTACTTTGGGAATCCTCCACGGTGCTGTGGAGCCGAGCATGACGGCCATTCACTAGTCACTAGGTCACTAGGCTTGTCCGAGCCCCTCATGCGCGCTTGGCTTGGAAGACAAGGAGGGTAATGCGATTTTGATCCGGATGATAGCAACGGCGCCGTGGCTCCAATGCATGTTTCATGAAGTTCGGCTTCTTCCGCCTCGAAATTGTATTTCGAATCTGCAGCCTGTATGGTTGAAGTGGGCAGACTTGTCTGTGGGGACAACCATCCTCAACCGCCCCCGTGTTGTTGTTTGCGCGTAAATGGCAAGCCAAGCACATGCCTGGAATCGTCCCGGCATCGTCTTGATACCTGCGGGCTTTCACATTGTGCTCTTAGGTCGACTCGACAGGCTGGACGCATCCAAGCTGCCGCCAAAGTGTTCGGTGCCTTCCTGCGGAACCCACGTCTTCGCAAACCTTGGTGGAACCCCCAGGCGTGCGTGCCTGGAACTGCTGAGGTTTGCTTGGAAGAGGGATGTCTTCCGCTGCAGGACACACAGCATACATTAGGATCGGCCCCGCCCCAGTAATAGTGAGCACAAACAAACCCACCAAAATAAGCACCCCGAAAAAGGCCCAACTGACCCACAAACATGGTCAGACTCGAGGGGCGCAGAAATCAAGCATATGCACATCTTCGGACATCGGTGATGATATTAGATTGGGGGTTAGGGTTAGGTTCACATTGAGTTGGGGGGCCTCCGGGGTTAAGGTTGCAGTCGAGTTAAATTAAAACAACGTGCAGTTAGGATGAAATATTTTATGTTAAATGAAGCTAAATGCATTAAATTAAGCTAAGGTGAGCTAGTTCAGCCGCCAAACGAATCAAATTAGAGTACATTGACATTGAATAAACGTAATGTTAACTAAATTTTAACTTTTAACTGTTAACTTGAAAGTTCGAAGATAAGTTAAACTTAGTTAAGCCAAGTTGGGGTGGGCCAAGGTGACCGCCGCGAAGATGCTACACTGAACTNTTAATCAAAGCCAAAGCTCCAGCTCAAGTCACCAACAGGCTGACTCATGCCACACCGGCACGGGCCGGGGGGCTTGGGTGGTGGTGCGGCGCCAGTTTTTGTGCGCAAAAACTCACCAAAATTATAAAAACAAAAACAATAGATTGCGATTTTCGCTGTGGGCAAGGGCCTGGGCGGGTTCCTGGCCCTGGACTGAGGGGATCCTGGCCGCGGCCGGCCTCTGGCCGGATCCGGGCCGATCGATCATTTTTTGTAGCAAGGCCGGGTTCCCACTTAGAATTGATGGCCTGGTCTGATGGCAGACTTATTGCAAAAGCTGGTGCTATGTTTGGTGCTCCTGTTGCGATTTGCTGGTGCTTTTTTTGCGATTTCCTCGTGCTTTTTTTGCTCAGGTAGTTTTCTAAATTGTGCATTTTTTTGTGCTTGTCTGGTGTTTTTTTTGGTGCTCTGGCGGGCAAAATGGCTCGTGCTCATTTTGCTATTTGCTGGTGCTTTTTTTGCTCGGGTAGTTTGCTAAATTGTGTTTTTTTTTGTGTTTTGCTGGTGCTTCTTTTGGTGCTCTGGCTGGTGCTCCTTTTCATATAAATATAAACTTAATTGCGTGCAGCTCTGTCCTAGCACATCTTGTGCTTTTCCTGGTGCTAATTTTGTGATTTGCTGGTGCTTTTTTTGCGATTTCCTGGTGCTTTTTTTGCTCAGGTAGTTTTCTAAATTGTGTTTTTGTTTTGTGCTTGTCTGGTGCTTTTTTTGGTGCTTTGGCGGGCAAAATGGCTGGTGCTCATTTTGCGATTTGCTGGTGCTTTTTTTGCTCGGGTAGTTTTCTATATTGTGCTTTTTTTTGCAAAACATGATTTGTTTTTTTTGGTCGGCAAGCCAGGTCTGCGTAGAGTTTTTGCTCTGTCTCTGACTGGTTCCAGTCGCAATCTGTGCTCTGGCTGGTGCTTTTCCTGGTGCTTGGCTGGTGCTTTTCCTGGTGCTCTTCTGTGCTTGCAGTAGTGAAGCGTCTGCAAGCCGACAGGCCACTACGCCCGCCANAATCTGTGCTCTGGCTGGTGCTTTTCCTGGTGCTTGGCTGGTGCTTTTCCTGGTGCTCTTCTGTGCTTGCAGTAGTGAAGCGTCTGCAAGCCGACAGGCCACTACGCCCGCCAGACCTTTGCTGGACAGTACAGCAACCCAGCAATCACAGCTCTCAAGACAGCCTACAGCTATGCAGTGCCTCATGGCTGAGGTCCACAACTCTCTGCGCACACTACAGTTCCCTGCTGCGGCATGGTCGTTACCTGACAATGCCATGGCGACAGCACCCTTCAATCATGCCAGCAAGACCGACAAGGTNCAAATGACGTAATCTTGTCGCAGTTGGGTCATGAGTCAAAGGCAAAAGTGCTCTGGTCCACGGTTGTGGTCGGAGTAGACATTATCGATTTCTCGTATGCTTGGGCCATGTATGCTCCAGGCTTCGGACACAGTAGGAAACTACGACGTGAGTCATCTTCCTGGTTGGTGGTCTTGGTGCCCTTCGCACACAAAGGTTTTCNCTACGACGTGAGTCATCTTCCTGGTTGGTGGTCTTGGTGCCCTTCGCACACAAAGGTTTTCGCATTTGGAATGGATCTTGACACATCCGGTCACATCCCACATGTCTTTGGGACAGATTCTCTTGAATTTTGGATCACACCTCTGCACACATCCGAAGTTGGCTTGGGCCGTTCAGCCACAAATGTCTCGACTTTGGATCACATTTGATCACATATTCCCACATTTGCGTGGCCCCATCGACTCCAGGTATCTNCCGAAGTTGGCTTGGGCCGTTCAGCCACAAATGTCTCGACTTTGGATCACATTTGATCACATATTCCCACATTTGCGTGGCCCCATCGACTCCAGGTATCTCTATTTTGGATCACATGTTGTGTGATATAGACAAAACCTCTTCTTGAACCATTAATGGGAGGGGCCGATCCTAAACTATAGGGGTTATGGTTTCTTAGTAGGCTGTCTGGTTCTTAGTAGGGAATGGGTCATGAGGACTATTATTGGGGATTATATAGGGGCTACTCTAGGGATCCATTCCCCCATTCCCTACTAAGAACCAGACAGAAGAGCTCTTGTAGAACCAGTATGGACTTTAAGAACCCTCATAGACCGTCTGTAAAGCTCGCGATCGGAGACTCTGAACCCAAACCCTAGCTAGAGTCCACTGGACCCTCAACCCTAGGGTCAGGGCGTCGGGCTATTTGGGTTTTGGGTTTAGGGTTAACGCTTTGCCTGAGGGCCGTTGCTCATAATATTCCCTTTATCCTATACTATACACCAACTCCGTGTTCTGATTGTTAAGGCTCTGCAAAAATCCTACCGCCTTGTACAATGAAAAAACTGCAAAAACCCGACAAACCCTTATGGACATCCTCTAACTTCCCATAAAAACCCTTCTCAAAACCCTCTAGAATCCTATAAAAATCCTCACCGACATCCTCTAACATCCCACAAAACCCTTCTCAAAACCCCCTAGGAATCCCTGGAGGAACAACTCCTGCTGGCGCCTCGCCGCATCCTCAACAGGCGCCTGGAACGCCTTGGGGGCGCCGGCTGCACCACGAGCCCACCGCCTCCACAGGCTTTTTAGGGCTTAGGGTTTTGGGTTTAGGGTTTAGGGCTTAGGGTTTAGGGTTTAGGGTTCAGGGTTTTGGGTTTCTGGTTTAGGGTTTAGGGGTTTAGGGTTTAGGGCTCTCTTGGTAAGGGGCTTTTTTAGGCTTCAGGGTTTAGGGTTGTTTCTGTAAGGTTTAGGGCTTAGGGTTTTGTTTGTAAGGTTTAGGGTTTAGGGCTTTATTGTAAGGTTTAGGGTTTAGGGCTTGGAGTTTATAGGGTTTAGAGCTCCAAAAATGTTCTCGTGGGCGCTCTTGCGACAAGCGGCTCGCACCATCTGGGCCTGCCGGGCGGTCATCCAGGCGGATCCATGCCTTTGAGGCACTCTACAAGTTAGGGTTTAGGGCTTAGGGCATAGGTTTTTCTTTTTGTTTTGAGCGCCTTTCTTCCGCTGCCTAGAAGGTTACGTAAGCAGAAGGCTCGTTGGGCACAGGGTTTAGGGTTTAGGGTTTCCTGTGAGTTCTATACGGTTCGGCTGCAATCCTACAATTTGCCTACAGGCCCGTTTCAATAGGTTTCGGTAACGGCTATCCCCAAACGGGTTTGTCTGCAGTTGGGATTTGCACTATCCCAAACACTACACTACTAGTAGGGGTTGACGGTTTAGGACTCTAATTAAACCTAAACCACGAAATCTACGCCTGTAGAAAGCAAACTGCTCCTTCAGCTTAGGAACGGTCGCGTAGCTGTGTGGGTCCGTCACGCAATCCGCCACTTGCTCGGCGTTGTCTTTGGCCTCAAAAAACCCTAAATAAACCCAAAACCCAAACCCCTAAACCCTAAACCCTAAACCCTAAACCCTGAACCCGGATCTGATCCTTTTGGGCTTCAGCCGGGTACGAGTTGGGAGTTTCCGAAAATAACTGACCCTAATATAGTACCCTAAATAGTAGGATCCTTATCCCGAAGGAACCTGAACCCAAAAACCTTTCAAGGAACCCATAAGCATAAGGACCCTTAGGAGGGTAGGGGGTGAGGGGGGGGGGGGGGGACGACCTTTAATATCATTATTATAAGGACCACCAAAAAAAAAAGAACCCTTAATACCTGGAAACCACCCATGAGAAACACAGGTAAGACACCGAACTGCCANGAGAAATCAGCACGCAAAGCAAGATATGAGCGAGCGTACGACGAGGAAGCCGTCGTTAGGAGGGGGGGGGGGTGGTGGGGGGGGGGGGGGCAGGATCCTTATGATCCTTATTATAAGGACCCCCAAAAATAAGGTACCCCTTAATTCTCGGAAACTCCCATTTAGTGACAAGGGTAGAGCCGCCACATGTTACTAGTCTGATGTCCGACGGCGAAAAGCCGAATAGGATTCAAGTTTAACAAGCCTTCGCGGAAGCTTCTCAGGCTGTGACGAGGCTTAAGCTTGGCTTATTAATGTGTAGTTCCTCAGCATCCCTTCTGCATCCCTACTGATGTACACCCATGCCCAAAGTGCATCTCCGTGCTCCATGCTTAGAAACGCCTGCCCCCTCGGAGCTGTTGAGAGACTCCCAAACCCCAAACCTTAAACTCCTAAACCCAAGTCCTAAACTCCTTAACCCAAAACCCGAAACTCCTAAACCCTAAACCCCTAAACTCCTGAACCCTGAACCTCTAAACCCCTAAACCCAAACCCTGAACCCCTAAACCCCTAAACCCTAACCCTGAACCCCTAAACTCTTAAACCCAAACCCTAAAGCCTAAACCCCAAACTCCTAAACCCAAACCCTAAACCTCTGCAGAGCAGTTCTCTCCACTGACCGGTCCGGCCTGCCTGGCCGGCGCGCAAGTAAACGCTCCGCCGTCTCCACAGTGTGCAGTCCGTGCTGCAGCACGGCCGCACCACGATGCCGCTGCTCCTCCGTGGTGAGTGGCACGTCAGGCGCCCGCCCTCGCACGCGTGCACAGAGCCCGCATGTAGAGACCCGCAGCTGCCGCGCCGCCTGCTGCGCCCAATAATCCAGGGCGCCTTCGGCCTGGCACTGCCACACCACTGCACCATCGACACCTCCAAAAGCGCCTGCGTCTACACATGCAGGGCATCGGTTTCGCTACACAAACCCAAGCGCCCCAGTCGTCGGAGGCACTCCCCTGCAGCGCTGACTAGAGGCGCCCAGGCTCTTGCGTTTAGGCTTTTAGGTTTCAGGGTTTAGGGTTTGACGGTTTAGGGTTTAGGGTTTAGGTTTTATGGTTTTTTAGGGTTTAGGGTTTAACGGTTTTGGGTCTAACGGTGTTGGGTCTGGGGTTTAGGTTTTAGGGTTTAGGGGTTTAAGCTTTAACGGTTTGGGTTTAGGGTTTAGGGTTTAGGTTTTAGGGTTTAGGTTTTGAGTTTAAGAGTTTTTGGTTTGGGTTTCGGGTTTGGGGTATGGGCCCAAGTACCCTAAGCCCTCGACCTTCAACCATAAACCTGGAGCATGAAACACTAAGCCCCGACTCCTTAACCATGGACCTCTCGATCCAGGTGCGTGCAATCCTACGACACAATTTTCAATCCGTCTGAACCATGGTGGTTCAACCCCTCAGAAGGAAACGAACTACTGTTCTACATCAACTCTTTTGAGGGGCCAGGAAATAGAATAAGGTTTCGGTTCTATACTAGCACGATTACACAGACACTCCAAGGGAATGCTATTAGCAGACCCCATATTCACCGCATGTAAGGGCCGAAAGACCACCTAAGCGTCAGGAACCCACATCCAGAGCCTTCCCCCAGAATTATACCCCCCAAAACCCTGAACCCTAAACCCAGTTCTGGAATCCCAGAACCCTGAACCCTAAACCCTCAAACTAGGAGCCTTACGTTTAGGTGCCGTTTTGGGCCCCTAGCATGGTGCTGAGGTCCAGTCCTCTCTTGGGGCCCACCTCGGTTCTGTAAGGTGAGGCTCAGGGCTCAGGCTGTGGGAACTTTAAGACTTAAGGCTTCGCGCTTAGGGTTTCGGGTATGGGGTTTTAGGGTTTAGGTTTAGGGTCTGAGGTTTAGGGGTTAGGGGTTAGAAGTCTGCAAGAGTTTCTGGGAGGGTTCTGCACGTGTTTCATAATGGTTCCACATGTCACAGGTCTAAACGGGTTTGGAGTCTTGCAAAGGGTCCACAAGAGCTTGATAAAGGGGTTGATACGGGTTCTAAATGGGCTTTCTGCATAAACCATAAAAGGCTAAAGGCGATGGCTTCGCCAGGGAAGAAAAAAAGCACGTGCGTAATCATAGTGCTTCATGAAAACTCTTGTCTAAGGATAAGTTTAGGGTCTTGGGTGGGGTTTGACAATGGGCGGGTTACGGATTTCGGGTGTTGTTTGTCACCTTCTTCCGACTGTCGGATTGATTTAGGGCTCAGAAACCCTAAACCCTGAACCCGTTAAAGAAAGCCCTAAAGCTCTTGACCCTAGACCCGTTAAAGCCTTCATACCCTAAACCCTAAACCCTTTAAAGCCGTAAAATCCGTAAACCCTACACCGTAAACCCTCTAAAGCCGTAACACCCAAGGACCAAATGCTTGCGGAACTCTCGGGCGCGCACCGGATGCTCGCGCCACTGGGCGCGATGCCCGGAGTCCAGCGCTGCAGCTGGGGAAAAAGCCTGGGGTGTTATAAGGGTGGATGTAAAAAAGGCTCGTTTAAACGGAACCGTGAGAGTACTCACCCTGCCTGGATCCCGTCTAAGACCCCATTTGCTAAAAACCTTTTCGGCATTTTGTGAGAGTTCTGTTTTCTTGCGACAGATTTCTGTCCTTTCATAAGGGGCGCTTCAAGTTTCACCGGGATGATCGCACAGCAGGACACCAACAAAGCTCCGAAGCCTCACCTGTGCCCTTCAAACGCCCTAAACCTGAAGCCCTAATCCCGCGGATATCCAAAACCTGGGGTTTAGCGTTTAACCGGGCTTTTAAGTAACGAGGGAGAAAAAAGTATAAACTGTTATTTCATAATGGTTCCTGCAAGGAAAAAAAGTATTAAAGTATGGTACTCCAAAGCCCAGTTAAAGTTTAAGGAACCTTGGGTATCTCGACGCAACTGAGGCTCCTTCTTTGCACCAGGGGCTTTAGCAGCCCTTCCAGCGACGGCTGCAGGTACTCGCCGCACCTCGTTAAACTGTTCACCTTTCGAGGAACCCTGAAAGGAGCCCTTGAGAGAATGTGCACAGGAACCCTAAAGGGTCTTGACAGGGGACAAACCATATTCAACTCCCCAGCCCAAAATCCCGAACCTGAACCCGCCCTAAATGGGGGTTTCCGAAAACAGGGGACCCTACTATGGTACCCTAAATAATAGGATCCTTATTCTAAGGACCCCAAAATAAGCTACCCCTAATTTTCGGAAACTCCCTAAACCCTAAACCCTATAGATCCCTTATAGGAACTCTTAAAGGGTCCCTTTTAAAGGAACCCTAAGCTACCCCTAATTTTCGGAAACCCTCAATCCGCAACCTTCAATGCCCTGCGAATCGCAGCATTTGCTCGAGCAGTCTCGCTGGCGTCTGACCGAGGAGCCACATCATATCTTCACAAACCCAAAGGTTGCCGTTCAGGGTTTAGGGTTTGGGGTTTAGGGGTTCGAGTTTAGGGTTTAGGGGTTTAGGGTTTAGGGTTGAGAGCAAGGATTGACTGGTTGTCTACCCTCTTTGGCGAGCGCAGTTTCATTCTTCAGGGAGCTGGTCGGTGAAGTGACCAATGTTAGGCCAATCCTGGAAAGTTTTTCTCGACGAAGCTAGGAGCTATCTCCCGAATGCTTTGCCGCCGTTTCGCAATAACCCTACTCGACAGAGCTCGCCAGGGTGTGCAGTTGCTTCCGGCTGTGCTGCAGTGGGTCTTTCGGACTATTCTTGCGCCACGGCTCCTAATCTACAGACCCCAAACCACAAAATCACTAAAACCTTAAACCCAAATCCGAGCAACATGCAAGCACGTCCATCCGCACAAGTACCCAAGCCCCACAATCAAAACTGCAGCACCTCAAATACCTCGAACCCTAAACCCCAAACCCGTACCTCAAACCCTATACCTCAAACCCTAAACCCCAAACCCTAAACCCCAAACTCCTAACCCCTAAACCCTAAACCCCAAACTCCCAAACCCTAAACCCTAAACTCCTAACCCCTAACCCCTAAACCCCAAACTCCCAAACCCTAAACCCTAAACTCCTAACCCCTAAACCCCAAACTCCTAAACTCCTAACCCCTAAACCCCAAACTCCCAAACCCTAAACCCCAAACTCCTAACCCCTAAACCCTGAACCCCAAACTCCCAAACCCTAAACCCTAAACTCCTAACCCCTAACCCCTAAACCCCAAACTCCCAAACCCTAAACCCCAAGAACCCTAAGCCCTGCCCGGACTCTTTGAGCAAGTTCAAGAAGGCTAGGTTCGTTAGGGCTTGGCTTGACCCTAAACCCCTAGACTCCAGTAGCTGCTTGCAGAGTAGTTCCCCAAAACTGCTAAGTTTGAGAATTCTGAACCCTAAGCCCTAAACATATCTCGAGTGTCTATAATGTCTCTATAGCTATGTATCTATATATCTAAGTAGGGTATGGTTTAGATTAATAGTATCCCCATAATAAAACCCAATATATACACTCACCAATATTCAGAAGGAGGCCTATCTACACTCACCAAAACGGTAATATAAACCCTACTCCATATAAAACCTGCATTACCTTAAGGACCCTAAACTATATGAATCATGGTATATTCCTTGTTATGGGTAATGCAGGAATTATATCACCAAGCCCTACGATCCGACGCTCAACGCACAGAAAAGCTTTCCCAAACCTCAACAACATGCCCGACAGAGCCCCCTTGCAAGAACCCTTCAAGAACAACCAAAGAATAGGGTCCCCTTTGAGGGCACTATATTAGGGTTTAGGGTTTAGGGTTTAGGGTGAAACACCCAATATGGAACTCTGAGTAACCAGCAACCATATCACCCCTTTGTCACTATGCTATGAACCCTAAACCCTAAACCCTAAACCCATACTCCAACACCTGAATCCAATTGTTGAGCCCCTGGAGGATGCTATAAACACCTTGTAAACATGTGTCTGTATATGTATGTCTAGATAATTTATTCATATGTGTAAACACACACATGCATACATACATACACACAAATAAATACATATTTATTCATACTGATTTATTCCTATCTATTTATTATTTAAGGCCCCGACACGAGGGTTAAACCAAAAACCTGGAGCAAACTCTGAAAAGCTTGCCGGAAGAGACTCCCGGGACTCGACAGAAGAAGCGCATTTAGGTTTGGGGTTTTGAAATTCGAAGGTTAAGGATCAAAGGGCAAAAGGAGGGACCCTTAATTGGGACCCCTACACTATATTGGGCTATATAATGGGTATATAATAGGTATATTAAGGTTCTATACCTAGGGGTCCTTATTAAGGGTCCCTCCTTTTACTCTTTGAAAGGAGAGGTTTAGAGTTTTGGGTTTAGGCTTGGGGGTTTGGGGCTTAGGGTTCAAAGGGCGGGTGGATTTAGGGTCTCCAGTCTTGGGGGTCTGGGGTTTGGGGTTTAGGGATCGGGTGTGGAGTCTACCTGGACCCTAAGAAGCCCACCTTCCGCGGACTTCTACAAGGAACTCATAACAAGAAACCAAAAAAAAATAGGTATGTAGGTCATCTCCCTGAACCCTAAACCCCTAAACCTCTCTGAACCCTAAACCCGAGGGTTCAGGTGGAGCTTAGGGCTTTTGGGTTGAGGCCAACCGACCTTTGCAGCTGCAGCGACGAGGGGCCGGATTCCACGTTACCTTCAGGTCTCGACGCAGGGCTTTCTAGGTGCTTAGGGTTTCGGGTTTAGGGTTTAGGAATTATGAGTTCTTATAGCTTACGACATTATGAAACGGGTTTGTTCGCTAGGGCTTGGCGTTTCGGGCGCAGGGTGTACACTCAGCTTTGGGGCCTTGGGTTGTAACCCAACACCCTAAAACCCGAAACCCCTAAACCCTGAATCCCTAAACCCCTAAACCCCTAAACCCTGAACCCCTAAACCCCTAAACCCTAAACCCCTAAACCCCTAAACCCCTAACCCCTAAACCCTGAACCCCTAAACCCCTAAACCCTGAACCCCTAAACCCCTAAACCCTGAACCCCTAAACCCCTAAACCCTGAACCCTTAAACCCCTAAACCCTGAACCCCTGAATCCCAAGGTTCAGGGCTTTAGGATTTCGTATCCTCGGGCTCAGGGACTTGGGGTATCGGCTGAAAGAACTGAGGGCTGAGAGCTTGGGCGCTAAAACAACAGAACAAGGTTTTAAGGGTAGACCATATTATATTAGGATAAGAAATCCTGAGGAATTCCAATTTTAATTTCTCAAGCTTCTTTGTTGGACTCGGAAATCCCAAGAAACCCTGATCTGAACTAGCAGGTCTGGGACGAAGGTTTGGTGCAGGGGGCCCTAAACCCTAAAACCCCTAAATCCTAAACCCCAAACCCCTAAACCCCTAAACCCCTAAACCCCTAAACCCCTAAACCCCTAAACCCCTAAACCCCACACCCCTAAAGCTTTCGCGTTTTAGAAGGCTTGCAAGGTTTAGGGCTCGGGGTATCTGGGGCCCGGGGCTTCTACGGCTCAGGTCAGGGCTTTGTATCGGTCGTCTTTAGGGTTTAGGGTTTAGGGTTTAGGGTTTAAAGTTTAGGGTTTAGGGTTTAGGGTTTTAGGGTGTAGGGTTTAGGGTTTTAGGGGTCTAGGGTTTAGGTTTTAGGGTTTAGGGTTTAGGGTTTAGGGTTTTAGGGGTTAGGGTTTAGGGTTTAGGGTTTAGGGTTTAGGGTGTAGGGTTTAGGGTTTAGGGTTTAGGGTGTGGGGTTTAGGGTTTAGGGTTTAGGGTTACCACCTTCTACCGCCATGCTCAGCTCCCTGTAATCGAACACCACGGATGTTGAGGATGATGATGATGGTGATGGTGGTGGTGATGATGATGACGATGATGCTTATGAGGAGGAAGAGGAGGGGAATGAGGAGAATGATGAGGACTATGAGGAAGACGAATATGGTGATAGTGGTGATGTTGGTAACATGACAATGGTGATAGTGGTGACAATGATGGTAGTGCTCATATTGGCGATACTGACGTATGTATAGATATAAGATGTAGATTTCTCGTGATAGTGGTGACAATTGTTATAATGGTCTTGCTGAGGACGAGGACGAGGATGCGACGATGGCTGGTGACAAGCGACTGGTGACGATGACCCAGAGCGAAATAGCATCAAGTCAGCAACCGTGCCAATTACCATTTTTGCCTGACCTGGCCATGATACTGACTGAAATCACTCTGTATCTGGGGATATGATTCAACTTGTTGCTGTTGTGCCCATCTGCCCCAGAAAAACTTGCGTCTTCTGCCAGCCGTCGCCTCTTCTTGTTGGCGACTCCAAGACTCTCGTCGCCTGCCGCCCGAAACCGTGCGGAATATCTTAGTCGGGACCCATCACATCCGTACCTTATGAAACCTTCTCTAGACTCGAGCGTTCTCTGGTGGTCCCCATGTTGAAACTCTTGACAAACAAGGGGTTCTTTCGCTCAGCAGATTCCCTTTCATAAGAAAGACTTGCTGCAGTTCAGGGTTTGGGATTTAGTGTTTACGGTTGAAGCCACGCGAAAACCGAAAGCTGCAACCCCAATCCGAGGTTGCTGCCTGGAACCAACATCCCGGGCCCTGTGTGCACTACCGTAGCTGTAGAGGCGGTGAGGCGGTGAGATTTGGAGTTGGTTTGGGGATGGGTAGTCCTGTACTGCCTGACTGCGTGTGGATTAAACTTTAGAACACACACTACTTAAATGCCAAAGACCCTACACACCTACACCCACAACCCGAAGTTCTAACATCTGACCCCAACCTTAACCCCGAAAACCTACGGGAACTTTCTCTGAAACTCAAAAGAAAAAAGAACCCGAAAAACTGTAGGTCTGTTAGGGTGCATCCACAAGGGCCGAGCCCCCACACCGCGAAACCCGTACAGTTTTAGGGTTTAGGGGCGATAATCCTGTAGAACGACCTCTAACCACGCTTTGACCCAAGCTAGTGGTTCTGGGGCTATTAGGCTATACAAACCCTAAACCCTAAACCCCTAAACCCAAAACCACTAAACCTCTGAACTTTTTAAACCCCTAAATCCTAAACCCTAAACCCCTAAACCCTAAACCCTAAAGCTATACAAGGAGCTTCAGGGTTTATGTACGGTTTTCGGGGCCTGGGGTCGGCGGTTTTTTTCGAGATTTCGGGCTTTCCGGCTTAACCCTTAACCCTAAACCCTTAAGCGCGGGCTTTAGGCTTTTAGGGTTTCAGCATCTACTGCTTAAAAGGCTTTGGAGGCCTGCGGCTCGTGTGCAGGAGCTGAGTAGCAAGGCTTTCGATTGGGTCTAGGGTTTAGGGTTTAGAAGTCTAGCGTGTAGGGTTTAGGAGTTTGGGGTTTAGGGTCGAGGACTTAATTCCGTCAGGCACACCATCCGGGTGCTCGGCCGGAACGTCACGAGAAACAAGATCTGACGAGGAGCATGTCGGAGATCATGCGCAAGTACCGCGAAGTGCTGAGGAATGGGATCGCGGACAGCACGTTCACGATCCAAAACTTGTCTGCCCCTCCCGCCCTAAACCCTAAACCCTAAACCCCTAAACTGTGCCGTCGGGGACCGGACCCAAGATCCCCTTTGCTACCTTTAGGTGCCGCTCCTCGCGGCTGGCCGAGGCTTTGGGCTGCTTTATCTGCTTGGGTGTGTTTGGGCCGCATCAGCGGAGGCCAGATGCCATTCCAAAGTCTAGAGCTGTGTAGGCCCTCCTGTGGCATGGTCATGCAGATCATTCGCACTGTCCAAAACGCAGCCCTTTGCTGAAGGAAAACAAGTGCACGTCTCATGCTGTTTCATGGTAGCGGAGCTACGTGCTCCAGGACGGACCTTTGAAGTGTACATCCTGAAATGCTTCGCCAACTTGATGAGTTTCGGCTTCTTAATTATATACTCGTCTTCGAGAATTGAATACCAGTACTCTGTGGTAGAAGTTTCGGACCAGCACCGAGGAATGCTTCAGGTCCAAAATCTTGTCCGTAAGAACCCCCAAAGCATGCAAGCTGAGCCCTAAGCTGTTCAAAAACATGTCACCGTGGGGCTGAAATTTCAGAAGTCTCTCTTAGCTCTGAACCTTTCCTTTTGCCCGCTATCTCCCGCGACCTCGTCCAGGATGGCCTGCGCCTCCTGCCGCGGAGATGGGCCGGAACCATACGGTTTAGGGTTTAGGGTTCAGGGTTTGGGTCTAACGGGGTTTAGGGTTTAGGGTTTAGGGGTTTAGGGTTTAGGGGTTTAGGGTTTAGGGGTTTAGGGTCTAGGGTTTAGGGGAGGAGGAGGACGAGGAGGAGGAGGAGAAGGGGGGAGGAGGATGACACAGATCGAAGTGGGCAATGAATCTTTGTAGCAAGAGAGACGGGTGGATCTTTAGGAGGTGGCTGCCTGGAACATCTTCATTGATGTAGGTTGCTTACTACTCGTCTCCCAACAGAAAACCATGCTCACCAATATTCAAAAGGTGCCTTGTGTACACTCACCAGAATCCCGCATAATCACACAACTTCATGTCTTCCTGGTGAAGTCTGTCTTCGAGATGCAGCACTCAATACCAGTATGAGATAGAACAACTGTACAGTAACAACGACGATGACTATGCGGGTAGTGGCAGTTTCCCACATACAGAAACCCAAAGAGTGCGCGTTTTGCCATCGGCGAACCAAGTCACAAATCCCTGAACCTTCCTAAACCCTAAACCCCTAAACCCCTAAACCCCTGAACCCCTAAACCCCTAAACCCCAAAGCCTAAACCCCAAGAACATCCCTGAACGGCACTGCAACGGCGCTTGGGTCTCTGCGGAGCCTCATCCGGCAGCGCGCCGGGAAGAAACCGGGCCCTGCGGGTTTGGCGCTTTAAAGATTTAGGGTTTAGGGTTTAGTTTAGGGTTTAGGGTTTAGGGTTTAGTTTAGGGTTTAGGGTTTAGTTTAGGGTTTAGGGTTTAGGAATTTAGGTTCGGTACTGCCCCCACCCCGTAACAGTCTACATTAAGGGGGTCAAGAACTTTTTTGTCAATATTATTCAACTGCCGCAGAGTAGGGGCAGTACCCAAGTTTTCGGGTTTAGGCTGGCTTAAGGGGGTTTGGTCAAGGGGTAAAGTTTCGGAGGATCTGGGGGTTTAGGATCTTGGGGTTTGGTGCTAAGGGGTTGAAGGTTTAGGGTTTAGGGTTTAGGGTTTAGTGCTAAGGGGTTGAAGGTTTAGGGTTTAGGGTTAGGTCTTCGAGGTTTAGAGTGGCCATCTCTTATTTTGGTCTGCGAGCTGGAGTGGGGCGAACACGCTGTACCACATGAGGTGTATCGTTTCGAGCTTGACTTGTCCGAGGGTCCAGGGCAGTGTGCTTTAGCCAAAAGCCGCAAACTCCAGTAAGCAAATCCCCGAAAATCCGAGGACCCACAATCAGCTATGGCGGGGTGTTGAAAGTTTCAGCAGCATTCGCAACATTAAAGACAGCAGTTTCAATATCAGAAGGGCCAACTCCTGCTGACGGGCCCGGTCGAAAATACCCTAAACCCTAAACCCCCAGGCCAAATGCACAGCGAGCTACACCCAGACCCAACAGGAAATACACCATAAAACACTAATTCCAAACCCGCAACCCTGGAACCCCAAAGCCCAAACCCTGAACCCTGAGCCCTAAACCTTAATTAAGCCCTAACCGCCTTGAGGCAGGTAGGCATCAAGGTTTCGGGGGTGAGTACAGGACTTAGGAACTTCTGGCGCATCAAAAGTCCAGCATTTAGGGTTTAGGGTTTAGGGCATTTTTTTCGGCTGAGGGTGTAGGGCTCAGGGTGCAGGGTTCCACCCACTACGACCGGCGTTTAATGTAGGGGCCAATTGAAACCGTAAACCCTGAACGACTTCGGATTTGGCGTTTGGGTTTTGTGGTTAAGGTTTAGGGTTTAGGATTTAGGGTTTAGGGTTTAGCATTTAGGGTTTAGAAAGAGCTTACAGGCCCTTGGTGAACACCTTGACCGTAAACCCCACCTGCGATGACCGCCTCCTGGCTTGGGCAACTGCAGCTCGTGGGCCTTGCGCAGCTTTAAAGCCTAAGCTTAAACACCCCAAACCCTAGGCCCTAAACCCTAAAACCCAACCCTACGGCCCTAAACCCTAAAGCCCAAACCCTAGGCCCTAAATCCTAGCTTTGGGGTTTAGGGCTTCCGGCTTAGGGGCTCGGGGTTTGGAGTCTTTTTGTTCTTTTTTGAACTCCTTTTTGCGTCTGCCCCTAGGTCAGCATCTGCAAGGGGTTTGGAGTTTAGGGTTTAGGGTACGGGCTTAGAGTTCCGGGTTTAGGGCTTCTTGCGTAGGGCCTAGAGTTCGGGTTTAGGGGTTTAGGGCTTCTTGCTTAGGGCATAGGGCTCGGGGGGTTTAGGGCTTCGAGCTTAGGGTTTGGGGTTGAGGGTAAGGTCCCAGGTTGTGGGTCCAAAGATTTGGGGGTTTCCGAAAAATGGGGGACCCTACTATAGTACCCCTAAATAGCAGGATCCTTATTATAAGGACCCCAAAAGAAGGTACCCCCAATTTTCGGAAACTCCCATTTAGGCTTCAGTGTTTAAGCGTCGAGGCAGCCTGGAAGCCCAAATTTTCGAGGCGCTGCGGTTCAATGCTCATGGGCCGGACACCATCGACGGACTGTGGGTTTCGGGGTTTAGGGTTTAGGGGTAAGGGTTTATGGTTTCAAGTTGCTTGGTCAGCTGAAATGTGGAATTCGGACTGAGTACCATCCGATCGCCTAAAACAAGTCTTAAGGGCGTGTTTTCACCCTAAACCCTAAACCCCTAAACCCCAAAACCCTAAACCCCCAAAACCCCAAAATCCTAAACCCTGAACCCTAAACCCCAAAACCCCAAAATCCTAAACCTAAACCAACCTCCAGCCCACTTTATGCCACAGCCTCCTCACCGGAGCCTGCGGGTGGGAGCCTCGGATGAAAACGGACGCGCGCGTTGCTTCCAGGGCAGGCAAGGCTAAATTAGGGCGGGGGTTTGGACCTTTTGGGGTTTAGTTTAGGGTTTAGGGTTTAGGGTTTGGACCTTTTGGGGTTTAGGGGTTTAGGGGTTTAGGGTTTAGGGTTTAGGGTTGGTTTGGGCTTTTGGGGTTTTGGGTTTAGGTGTTGGGTTTAGGGTTAGGGCTGGGGTTGACGACGTGGGGGGACTTTTGCCGCCGCCATGCAAGCATGTATGCTGCCCACTGTGGCGTCTGCTCCGAGTTTGGAGTTTGGGGCTTGGGGTTTACGGTTTGGGGTGCAGGGCCTGCTAGCTCGACCCACTTGTCTCGTAAATCTGGAAGCCAGCAACCTAGATGTTACCATGTTGTAAACAGATACCTAGACCATGTTCTACCTCCTTGCATAAACCCTAAACCCAATTCCTACCTCCTTGCACCCAACATCCCAGACTGCGAAGCGCACATGCTGATCATCTCCCAACCCCACAGCATCACCTCCAAATCATGATTTCAGCATCCTCAAACCGTCTGAAACCTTCCAGAACCGTAGCACATGTCTTAATGAAAATGAACTTGTCTTGTTAAACAGAACAACACTTAAATGACTTACCTGTCCAAATCAATGAAGCGAAAGCCTCTTCGTCTCATCTATGAGGTGTCGTCCATTTCTATGAGCTACATAAACGACACCTGTAGCCTAAAAGCAGCATTCCCCAAACCCTACATCTCGAAACCAACATCAGAATCCTAAACCCTGAAGCCTACAAGTACAACCTAAACCCTAAACCCTCAACCCTCAAACCCCTAAACCATAACTTAACCCCAGCCCATGAAACTCGCAACCCCAACACCACAAAGAAGCGTAGAATCCTGGGGCATTAATAATTAGAATATGGTTTTGGGGCCCATTATACTATGATTATAATAAGGAACCCCTAAAATAGTGTAGGTAATTATTTGGGCCCTTATATTAGAATCCTGGGGCCCCCTGCTCCAAGAGGGGAAAAGAAGAGGGCGGGTCCTCGCAGCGGCCAGGATTGGAGGATTTTGGAGCTCCGGGTGGTGTTTAAGGTTTAGGGTTTAGGGGATTGCTATTATGTTGAAAAGTTTTCGGTTGTTGCTGCTTCGTTCAAGCTTGGGTTTAATGGGTATGGACCGGAGCTTCTTGGGGTTTGGGGGCCGCGGATGAGGGAGTTTTGGCGTTTAGGCTTTTCGGGCGCTTGGGGTTGAAATTGTGGGGCTTTGAGGTTTGTGCCTCGCCCTCGGAGGAATCCCGAAACTCCACATGCTAGGAGCCTGGATTTTGGGGCAAGCGGGGGGTCCGGGATCACGAATGCAGGGTTAGGGGCTGAGACCCCTCAACCCTAAACCCTTGAAGTTGTTTTCGGGCCTAAGTGCCCTAAACCCTAAACCGCGCAAACCCTAAACCCTAAACCCCTAAGCCCCTAAACCCTAAACCCTAAACCGCGCAAACCCTAAACCCTAAACACCTAAGCCCCTAAACCCTAAGCCCCGGGCTCCATCGAGTCCCAGCGGTTTAGGTTTGGTGATTTCGCGTTTTGGGCTGTTGAACCACAGCCACCCCGACAAAAGGGTTTAGGGTTTTGGGTTTAGGGTTTGGGGTTTTGGGTTCAGGGTTTAGGGTTTGGGTTTTTTGGGGTTTAGAGTTTTGGGTTTAGGGTTTGGGGTTTTGGGTTCAGGGTTTAGGGTTTTGGGTTCAAAGGGCATGGCGGCATGGCCTTCCCAGAGACTGTAAACTCCTTAGTTCCGAGGAATGTTCTTCAAAAGCATTTGGGATTCCTAGATAAAGGGGTTCCTTTTAAGGGATCCTTAAAGGGATCTATAGGGGTTCCTTAAAGGGATCCTCAAAGGGATTGTTTGGGGTTCCTGAAGGGATCTATAAAGGGTCCCAGTGGAGTTGGTTCGTCGCCTGCATGTCTCCGCGGGCAGAGCCATACCAAGCCGCGCAGGGAATGCAGAATCAAGCTGCCCTTCTCCTAAGCAACAAACACTAACTGCCTTGACAGGTTGATTAGGGTTTGGGGTATACTACATGAGATGCTTATATAAGGAAACAGTAATTCATCAAGCCTCTACATTAGACCATTACGAACCTGAGGTTTTAGTAGACCATACCTAAAGCATCCGTGAACAGCTTTCAGTGCGGATAGATGATGCTGCCTCGGCGAACTGCCTGGTCCTCGGACGTCTTGCTATGTCACGGTTTGGGGTTCAGGGCTTAGGGTTTAGGGGTTCAGGGTTTGGGATTAAGGGTTGAGAGTTTTAGGTATCAAGGTTATGTGCTGCGGCTGCATTCTGCTTGGTGGTGCTTTGCAGTCCTTGAACAACACCAAAGCACGAACTGGTGACCGATCCTTTAACTATCTTTCATATGGTGAAAGCTAGCTGCTGGATTCTGAAGGCTTGGGCCAATGCAGCCACGACTGATGAGGATGCAGGACGGCGGAGCGTTTCAGAACTTTGGGCTGCTAGTGTTGAGGAACCCTAAGAAACCCCAAACCCTAAACCCCAAAAACCCCAAAACCTAAACCCTAAACCCTGAACCCTAAACCCCAAACCCCAAAAAACCCCCCAAAAAAAAAAAAACTAAACCCTAAACCCTGAACCCTAAACCCTAAACCCCTAGACCCTAAACTCGTGTTTCGGGCTTAGGTTGTGCACGACTCTTCCCAGATTTACCGATTCGCGCCTGGTGTGCTGCGGGCATTATCTAATATACGAGCCTCAATAATTACCAATACTATTTTGGGGGGGCTCCTTACTGTAATTATTATAGCATAATGGGCCCCCAAACCCTATTCTAATTATTAAGGCCCCTATATTACCAAGAAGACTATCGCCGATGTGCAGTCGTTGACGGGGCTGCTCGAAAGTCGGTTGCCCATGTATTTAGTGCAATATGGGAGTTTCCGGAAATAGGGGTGCCTTATTTTGGGGTCCTGAAAGTAAGGATCCTACTATTTAGGGTACTACATTAGGGTACCCTATTTTCGGAAACGCCCATATAGCCCCACAGCCATGTTCTATTCATGGCGCGTTGTAGGCTGATAGGGGGTTCCAGTGTAACGTTCTGTAGAGTTTCATATGGTTACAAGGTTTTGGCGGTGCTGTAGAATGTTTGACGTGCTGCTGCAGGAAGTAGAGTATGGAGCCTTCTACGAATCAAAACAGTTTTCGTGATATGCTACAGACTATAGTATAACTGTAAAAGGACTACAGACAAGACGAGACTATCGCTAAGTACTCATTGCGTATATTGCTTCTTAACTGCGTATTGAGCTGCACATCCTGACAAACTAGAACGACCTGCCAGATGAGCCTAACAGAAGCCGACTAGGACAGACCCCAAGTTGTCTTCCTGGAGAGGTCTCTATACTGTGCGTTGGAGTTTACGTTTTATGGGCCTATGTCCACAAGGCCCCAGATTTCGTCCGGACTGGAGAGAACAAACAAAGCTAATGTAAGGGCCTTAATAATTAGAATGGGGTTCCTTATTACAGTTAGAGTAAAATATACCCCCAAACCCTAACTATTAAGGCCCTTACAGTAGTGTAGGAACCTGATTAAGAAACCTTGGGCCTTTATTGGGGTTCCTTATATGAATCCTACTATTTTGGGGTTATAAGGCCAGGGTTTCTTAATCAGGTTCCTACATTAGACGGTTCCGGGGCTTCGGGTTTCAGGCTCGGGTCTCGGACTGAGTATCGGGCTTGGGCTTACGGATCCCTGGCGCACAATATAGGGGCCTTAATACTTCGAATATTAGAATAGGGTTTTGGGGCCCATTATACTATGATTATACAAAGGAACCCCAAAATAGCATAGGTAATCGTTAAGCCCCTATGTTAGGATTCGCACAGCTTTTGCGCAGAACAGCAGCGCTGAGCGCAGTCGCCTAGCCGCCTGTCCTGCTGGAAGCCTAGGCTGAGGCTTTAGGCTACCTGGGTTCTTGTTGAGGGATGTTTTTCAGTCCCCATAACAAGGAAACCATATTATTTACTGTAGATCCCAATTATGCTTACTTTAATTGAGTTCCTTAACAAGAACCCAGCTTTGGAACGATTGGCTCCCTCCCTCCCTCCCTTAAAACCCCAACCTCAAACTAAAACACTAAAACTCGCGAATGCAGCCTGCAGGCTCCACGCAGAGCTTTCGCTGCGCGGGTGGCCGGGAAGATGCCTGGACTAGAATCGTAACGGTTCAGGGCTTAGGGCTTAGGGTTTAGGGCCTAGGCCTTAGGGCACGGTTTAGGGTTTGGGTTTAAGGTTCCGATATTCCTCTGCTGGGGTGAGGCTTAAGGGATTGAGGGTTTTTGGGTTCGAAACTCTAGGATCGAGGTTTAGCTTAGGGTTTAGGGATGTAGGGATGGAGAATCAGGGTTTAGAGCCCTCAGTTTAGGGTTTAGGGTTTGGACGCTGTGCATTTCGCGGGGATAGTTTAGAACCCAGTTTAGAGTTCTGGATTCCATGGAGTTTGAGCCATACGGATCCCACCACCTGGGGTGTACACTTCAACCTACTACCTGGGGTGTACACTTCAAACTCAGCTCTCCGGTGTTTCTGGGAACCCCATTCCATTAGATTGGATTATATTCGTTGTACTATAGGTTTAGGGTTTAGGGTTTAGGGTTTAGGGTTTAGGGTTTAGGTTGGGGGTAAAACTTACAGCATTTTTTGCCATCAGAGCCTGGGGATCTGCATAGTTGAGTCTGACCCTACACCCTAAACCCTAAGCCCGAAACCCTAAAACCTGAACCCTTTCTTTCAAAAACAGTTGCTGAACCCTGCGTTTTTGAAATTAAGCGCCAGGCCCAAAAAGCATGCGGCCCAGTATCAGCATATGATGCTCTAAGATTTACAAGGGAGCGACGTTCCATGCAGCAGCATAACCGGGACATGCAGCAACCGGCCTAAGCCGTAAATCCTATCTAGGGTCTCAGGGGCTTTATACTATGACTATGAACACTAGGAAAGCCCAAATGAGTTCAAACCTAAAGGTACCTATTCAGCAGTTACAATGCTCTAGAGCGAAACGCCACCATGTCAAATGAAACCCTGCCTTCTTAGTTGCTTCATAACCCTTGAAAAAAACTTGGCCGACTTCTGAACCCCTCCTAAAAGTTAAACTTTTAGCCTCCCTATTATAGTTCATATAAAAAGTCAACCAGAAGAACGCCAAGAAAACTTTTTGAAACCTGTCAGAACCCTTCTGGAATCCGATCCATCGAACCTTTGTTCAAATCCTGAAGTTACTCCCTGAACTTCCTAAATCCCAGAGCTCTTCCCCTGCTTCCGGCCACCTCGGGGCAACCTTCACCCGCCGGAGTCGATCCTTTGGCATGTTCAGGGCATCTTCTGGGGCTTTAGGGTTTGACGGCTTGTGCTTTTGGTTTTGGGGTTTGGGATTTAGGCTTCAGGGGAATATCTTAGGGGCTGAGTATCCTAGCCCAAAAAAGGTTAACCTTTTGAATTATAGTAGGAGTAATTATATAAACCCCAAAAGGTTAAAGGTTACCTACTCAGCTACTAAGATATAGTGGTTGCATGCATGTTTGTAAAAGAATGTGGGGGGGGGGATTAACCCCAACACTGAAACCTGCAGGAGAAGCCGTAATGGTGCGGCCGAGAAACGGCCGGGTTCCACAGACGGGGCACTGCGCGCTTCGCCTCAGCAAAGTCACACGGCACACTCTGACAAACATCTTTAAGAATGAAGGCAATGGTAGGAGTGATCCTGTCAACGAAAGCGGATGCAAGAGGAACTACCACCACAGGCACCATACAAGCAGCAAATCTGACAACGAACAACCGCAGCGGCACCAACAAGCGTGGCATGGCCTCTTCCTGCAAGCCCCTAAACCCTAAACCCTAAACCCTAAACCCAAACCATAACCCTAAAACCTTCCCCCTGGTCCTCCTGAGCTTTCTCTTGACGGGGTCTCCAAATGAACCCCCAACTCGAAAGCATAAGCCTCAAAGCGCCGCATGCTTACGCGCCTGGCTTTTCCGGCTTGGGCTTTAGGGTTCAGGGTTTAAACTAGGGTTTAGGGTTTAGGGAAAACACTAGCCAGAACAGGAGCACATCAGGAATGAGCACTACGGCATGGGCTACTACGATCCTGAGTATTACTATCTGACGGGGTACCATTACAGATGCCTATTCTTACGGACAGGAATTGTCATGCAAGATACCAGTATTGTGGGTATTCTGTAGTGATTCTAGTGCTCATGTTGCTTGCTTACTCTTGCGCGTACACTACTATCGAAGCAGCTACTGCGATGATTGCCGTTGCTATCGCTCCAAGCATCGCTACTGCCCTCCACTCGTCGCCACTGCGACTCCTAGATGGTCCTAGCTGGATCTTCTGTTCGTCGTCCGGCACAGACGACTACGACTATTGCTGTTTCGGGCACTCCTGCCCGCATTGTTACCAGCGGGCTGTGCTCATCAGGGGTCTACATTCATCCCAGATCCCGACCCCAGATCCCAGACTCACGGACCCGAAAGCCCAATAAACCTTTCACCCGACCTGAATTGAAAGAATAGGGTTTAGGGTTTAGAGTTTAGGGTTTAGAGTTTAGGGTTTAGAGTTTAGGGTTTAGGGGTTCAGCATTTAGGGTTTCGGGTACAGGTGCCTTAATGACTAGAACAGGCTGTTGGGGTCGATTGTAGTATTAGGTAGATTGTAATTTTAGTATATCAAGGAATCATTTTATATGAAGGAACACTACGGAATAGTGTGGGTCAGCGCCCTAGACTACCCTCGGGGCTAAGGGTTGAGGATGTAGGGGCCTTCGACCCAACAACGGCTCCACTGCCAGAGGCTCTGCTGAGGGCGTCGCGCGAGCCTCGGCTGCAATCGGCAAGTCAGCAGCACATGGTTTAGGCTCAGGGTTTACGGCTTTGGGGTTTAGGGCTTAGGGTTTAGGGCTTAGGGTTTAGGGCTTGGGGTTTAGGGGTTGCAGACCTTTGAACCGCTTTCCATTGTATTTTTATATGGTGGCTGGTGGCTATAGTCTTTAACAAGAGCGGGAAAAGGTGAACCCAAATCGGAAAAAGCTGTACCCCTAAACCCGCAACAAACCCCAAACCCTAACAGGAATATTTTCACCCTTACACAAACCCCGACATCTCCCCCGGCTGCTGCTTTCTTTCTGAAAACAGCCCTAAACCCTGAAAACTACTGCGAGCCCAGGCGGCGCGGCTTCAAGGCGCGCGACGCGTCCGTCGCGGGCGGCAAGCTGTGCCCAGAGGCGGCGGACTTCTCCTCGAGCCTCCGGCGAGTTGCTAAATGGGTCTTAGGGCCTATTATAGAACCCTTGTCTGAATCCAAAACCCCTAAACCCTATATAAACCCTCTGCTGCAACTGCTCACAAACTTGGGCGAAAATCCACGCTTGAGAGCAGCTGCGGCAGAGGCTTAGGGTTTAGGGTTTAGGGTTTTGGATTTATATAGGTAAGGGTTCAGGATTCAGGGTTTAGGGTTTCGAGGGGTTTGGATTTAGGTATGGGCTCTATAATGTTCTTCATTGAAGCATGTTTAAGAGATCTAGATTAAGGGATGTAGCGAGGTTCTATAGGGGTTCCTCAGGAGATCTTTTTTCGGGCTTAGGGGTTCAAGGCTTGTGGGCTGAGGGTGTGGGGTTCAAGAGTATCAGGTTTGAGGATGTGGCGTTCAGAAGTAAATTTAGGGGTACACAAGATCTAAACCCTAAGCCCTAAGCCCTGAACCCTCAACCCTGAACGCATAAACTCTAAATTCATTTAAACGTCGAGGCTTGGGGTTCGAGCTTCGGTTGACACGCCGTTTCCTTCACTGCCGGACCGCCATGCAGCAACAGCAAACCCTCTAAACGTTTAAGGCTTCAGGATTGGGGCTTGCAACAGAGAATCCCGCACAAGATTTCGGAATTTCGGAGGTGTTGCTTGTCTTGCTCTGGTGGGAGAGAGGGTTGTTCAGGCTTTCGCTGAACTGCCCCTTAAACCTTGAGGATACAGGGTCCATAGCAAACCTTCAAGCAAGCTTAAACCTCCGAGTTCATAAGGCCGCCATAAGCCCTCAATGCCCTGAAGTCCAAACGCCCCAAAGCCCCTTAAAATGCGAAAACCCTGAAAAGTCCAAAACGCACTCATCGAAAGCCCCAAACAGCCTGAACCCGTATCAAGCCATTGCAAAGCCCTACAACACCTTGAACCTTAACGTAACCCTATGCAGTACAGCAATATAGGGGCCTTAGGGTTTTGGGGCCCATCAAACTAGAATTAAAATATGGACCCCCAACCCCCCCCCCCGGGTGGCTTAAATAAGGTTTATATGGAAGCTGACAGCTGTGTTTTGGTATGGTCGCTCTTCCATACGACCTCGTTCTGACTGTATAAGTGCACGGGTATGTCGACACAGACAGCAAGCATTGCCAACAACTAGACCACGCACCGGCGTGTGTATGGCGATGTATGGCGTACGGTAGACGTTCCGGCACCTTGTCCGCGGAGATGTGTTTTTTGTATATGTCTTCTCTCATGGGGCGTCGAGAGCCCTGCACGCTTTCGTGTCCAGTAACAACGATCTTTCCCACAATGTTGGCCGCCTGCTTCCGCATCTCCTGTCGAGTTGCATTCACTGTACTCATATAGCTTGTCGCACTGCCACTACTTTGCACCACTATCTTCTACGTGTAGAGATATGTCACAACTTATTCACTCTACTGCCTCGTCCACAAAGTAGATGTTCATGTCCAGACAGGTGTGATACTCGCCAAAAAATTGCCTCTAAGTGTGCCGTGTGAAGACTTTGCCCGACACCACCGGAACCGATGCCCCAGAATGCACGATCCACATTCTCGCCACGCATAGCCAGTGTCAACGAGGCCATGAAAACCTCGAAGGCATTGGCGTTTCCCCGACCTCTCTTTTCTTGATATCATCCGCAACAGGATCCAGCATTCTGCGCGGAAGGTAGACATACAAATTGTTGCGTGGTGTTTTGGGGACTGCCTGCAACCCTTGCTCAGTGAAAAGGAAGGTCGCATCGGCTGTGCAAAAACCACCAGAGGGCTGGATGTCGAGGGAACACCATGCAATGTAGTACTTGATGAGACTGTCATTGAGGAGAGAAGTCTGCCTAGGAGATTGGACGGAGAAACTTCTAAACGACATATATAAAGTAGAATACTAGTAGTTACTAGTATGCTTTCAACACGGAAGATGATTCATTGTGTTTTGGAGACAAGCAACAACTTCACGTAGAGCTTGCCGATTGATTGTGTTGGCCATGGCCATCGTCCAATGAATGCTGCCATTGCCGCGCTCTTCGCCAGCATCATCTTCCTCCCGATTGCTTCCTTTAGATTTCGTAGGCATCCGGCATATAGACGCCCTTTCACAGGCCACGAGGAGGATGTCGGAGCGGTTCGAGTGCCTCTCCAGTAGCGCTTGGGACGCCTCCAGAATGCCTTCGTTGTGCCGTAGGACATTTCCCCCAAACATCGCATACAAGCCCTCCAGCTGGATCAAAAACTTCTTGCATCGCGCGAGCGTGCCCTCGGGAATCACACCCTTGTAAGCGTTCCAGTGGCCGTGTTCCGAGTAGAAGAAACACTGCCCATCATGGGCTCGCACATGTCTTCCGGACCCCTCGACGAGTTCGAGGAACAGGACTTCCTCTCGCCGGCTGATATCCAGAAGCCGAAGTTGATGGAAGGCCAAGGCGCCTTGGACCACATGACAAAAGATAGTCGACCACGACGAACTGGCGCCCTAGGCTGCAATCATTCTTTCCAGGTCACCGATCTCTTTGAGGATGCTTCCTTGGGCAGACGGACGGGAGGAGGACTGCTCGGGAACGGTCGAAATGTCGAAGTCAGTTTGCATGAGCTGACTCAGTGTGTTGGCTGTGTTGGCATCACCTCGGTCGCCCGTTTTCGATCGCTTTTGACTGGGCTCGGCCACGCCTTCTGCTTCCGCGGCAAGGGTTTGGTCCAGCTCATCTTGCAGCATCTGCGAGAAATCCATATCCTGCGACAGGCTTCCGCCTCGTATGTCGGATGCTGCTTCACTTTGCACCCATGCCGGGTCCACAAATGAACTTGTGTACACGCAGACAGCCTGCATCACAGCATCCAGTTCAGCATCCAGTTCCTCCTGCAGCCTCTGTGTGAACGAAACCGAACTCCCTCGACTTCCTGCCCGCGCAGATCCTGCATCGCTGGAGCACGTGAGACATGCAGGCAGGACTGCAAGTCTTCCCGTCGCCAGGTCATGAGCCTCTCCATGGTGTCTTCCAGAAGGGGAACGGAGACGACCAGAGGAGAAAAACCATTGTCCGGATGTAGGCAGACAATTTTCAAGTCCGTGACGACAACCTCATAGTACCTGCGCAGAATCCAAGCATGAATGTTCAGCTGAACACGGTAATGCCAGAGAACCGCATCTGGAACATCCTGCAGCGGATATCTGAGAATCTGAGGTGACGTCCGAAGCTACAGCCTTTGGAAGAGAGTTGTTTCGTTCTCTTCCAATCGACAAGACAGATGTCATTGCCGCGCTCCGCCACGCGTCGATGGAACCAGCCAAATCTTCGGCTGATGCGTAGATAGCCCATTCTGTTCTTCGGAAGGTCCACCCCTCTGCTTGGAAAAGTCGCACGAATTTGAGGAACATGCAGATTTCAGGCGAGGCAATGGGGACGGAGCCTCCGTTGAGAAGACACTCGCACTTGGCATGTAGCCATGTGCCTTCCGCAGCCGCAACGCTGCGATTGCGCTCCCACTTCGCCAGTATCTGGGAATCTGACAAGGAGGCGGCCGTCACCAGGTATTCGTACCCAGGGTGCGTCCCGATGAGGTCGCGAAGACGACGGCACACAGCTGCCACGTCGATCTCGCGACCAGAGACGAGATGCATGAGTTCCACGGGAACCGAAGCGTCTCCTTCCAGAAGTCGCTGCAACTCTTGCACCATGTTGGGCGCGACGTATTCAGGACGAGGCCAGTTCTTCCCGCGACGCATAGCTGCCAAGGCAGCGGTCGGGTTGAAGCTCTGAGCCAGAGAGTGAATGAGCCCAGTGACCGACAAACTGACTCTCTGACCTCTCCATGTATACGAGTGATCTACATCCCTGAAGAGCAGATCCTTGTCCCGCGGGTGCGAGTGCAGTACAGCGAGAACGTCTAGAATGACAATTCCGGTCAGCTTCTCCACGTCGAAAGATGCGGGCGTCCCCACGCAGACAGAGCGTGGCCAGGTAGCATGTCGCAGACATGCCGGAAGAGAGGACTCAAGTTCAAAGTCCAGCAAAGAATAGTGCCGGGAAATCATTCCACGGGTGTCATCGACAACGAAGAAGGTTCCTGCTTCCTGAGCATTCACGACGTCTTGCAATCTGCGCAGAACTGTGTTCTGAATCTGCGGATTAACTTGTGCTTGTGCGGAAAATTCCTCCGCGTTCATATTGTGCAGAAGGGGAGGGGTCCGGAGGGATCCGGACCCCCCTCTCCAGAGTTTAAATTATTTCAATTATCTAGATTATATAATTGCCGGCCCCAACCCCCCAAGGTGACAGACACCAATAGGGTTTATTGAGAAATTGGCTCTTGTGTATATATTAGGGATTTAGAGCATGATTTCCTCTTTAGAATACAAATACCAGCTTCCAAATAAACCCGGTTTAAGCCGCGCACCCCCCCCCCAAAAAAAAAAAAAAAAAATAGTATAGCAAAGGTAATTATCAAGGCCCCTACATTACCCAACCAATCAAAACCGTCAGGTGCCAAAAGCCTGGCTCCGGAGTCTTTAAGCATATCAGAGACCCTAAACCCTAAACCCCGTGACCCCTTTGTAGAAGCCTTACAGGTCCCTGCAAGGAACCCTCATAGATCCCTTTACGGGACCCCCTATCTTTAAGCCCAGGCGCTGCGTGTAGCTCATGTCGAAGTAAAAGTATCTCTTGGACCGCCTTTTGTGGGCTCCGGTTTCGATTCGTGAGGTTTAGGGTTTAGGGTTAGGGTTTAGGGTTCAAACATCTTCAACGTTCAGGGTTAGGGTTTAGGGCTGAGTGTCTCAATAAGTAGAGGGTTGTGAGTTATACTGCAATGTGAGTACACAAGGTTCTGAAATAAGGGGATATGATTACTTGTTTTGCGGTGACTACCTGCGTTCTGTAGGGGGTTACAAAACGGATGTTTACGGTTCAGGGCGTTCTTGCAACGTCCTTTGTCTAATGATCTTTGTAGGACAAATTAAGAGTATCCTAAACGTTTGAAAGAACGGCCCCTGTCGGACCAACCGAAAAAAGCACGGGGTGCTGCAAACTAACTGCGAAGGTTTGTGCATAGACCAAGTAGAGAATCCCATAAAGATGAACGTCCTCGCAAAAGCTACATAAGAACACCCCCACACCCGAAACCCAAACCCTGAAACTTTAACTGCCCCTAAACCCAAACCTTGGAAGACATCCCAGCACATGCCTCCTCGCCCTGCAGGCACCACGGGTCCATGCTCCCGGGCGAGTCCCTGACCTCCGACCTTTGGCTTCGGAAACAGCAAACGCATTACCGAAGACCCCAAACAGCTAAACCCAAACAAAAGCAAGAATGTAGGGGCCTGAGAATAAGGTTTTTGGGTGGATGTTGAAGACATGCAAGGTCTATAAAGACAGTCGCTGTTATGCTTCCCAACCCCTATATCATCTGCTTACGACTGCAAGAACTCACAGGAGGGAGACAAACGAAGACAAGTGTCGAAGATCCCGGCATTGGCCACCAACCCACGGCACGAAACGTCGGGATTAACAGGCATGCCTATAGTGAACTGTTTGGAGAAAATCGCCATGACAAGAAATCTATAATGGCCTCCACAAGAGCGCATGCGTCGCTGCAACAATTAAGGTTTCGGGCTTCAGGGTAACTTATCAAGCTTCTACGTGGCTCATAAGTGCAGGAAAACCCTCTTCTTTCCTCTCGTCTCGGAAACGGCCGTGAACCTTCAAGAAGAGCCTGAATTCTCGAACGCTACAAACTCTGACTGTACCTCAGGCCCCTCTGAACTTCTGTGCCAAGATGCTCTCCACCCAGGTCATCGGCCTGGGTGTCGAGCTTTTCACGCTGGGGATTTCAATGGCTCTGGGGGGGTTGAAGGTCAGAGTTGGGGGTGTGGGTGGTTCGAGGGGTTTAGCTATCTTTGCAGTAGGATTTGAAGGGTGTTAGATTTGGAGTATCATGACGACCCGCGGAGCCTCCAAAAAGCGCCGGCAGACCCCCACTAAAAACCCAAAAACCTGCCCCAAACTATGAACTTGCAAACCCATGAACACCTACAACCTACACAAAAAGCAGCCCCCGAAACCCCTGCAAGTCAACCCGAAACCTTCTACCTCAAACACTATCCCTGGAGCCAAACCCCCGGCCCGAGCCAAGAAACACCTAAATAAAGCAACTGTGACACACAAGAGTATGTATTTAACATATTCAAACATGTACATATGACAAACATATATACATATGTACATATGTACATATATACATACATACACATGCATGCAGGCATGCATGCATGACATATGTCTGTCTGTCTGTCTCTGTCTCTGTCTCTGTCTTTGTCTCTGTCTCTGTCTCTGCCTCTGCCTCTGTCTCTGTCTCTGTCTCTGTCTGTCTGTCTGTGCATACCTATATATATATACATATGTAGATATGCGCCTATCTACTTGTATTTGTAACTAAACTCATTTATGGACTGGTTCAAACTCATTCATATCTCTTGACGCCTTATTCCTACTTGTTTATACGTGCTTATTTATTCATCTCAGCTACTATTTGACATGTCTAGTTCTATTCATTTCTGTTTCTATTATACTTATTCATTTCTATTTATTTCTACTTACATACATGTATTTTAATGTGAAGCTATGAATTTCTATGTATTTCTACTTTTTTTGTGAATTTCTATTCATTTATACCTATTTCTATTACTGGAATTCTATTTCTATTGGATGATCTCATATATGCTTATGTTTATGTGTACATATTTGCATTCACCTCAATAAATAACGTGATAACCACGTCTAACTGATTACATGTAACTATTTGTTTGCGTAAATCTGTTCATATTTGTGAATATTCCCTTACCCTTGTATATTCATATGCATATACATATATAAATATACACGCATGTGCATATATATATATATATGTACATATATGTGTGTGGTCATGTTTATCTTTTACCATGCATTTCAAAGAGCCTGGGTCAAAGATGGCTGCCAGCGCCGGAGCTCGGCGTCGAAGGCCCGTCCTCCTCCAGTCTTGGGGGTTTCAGGCCATAGGGTTTTGAATTGAGGGGTGCAGGGTTTGGGGGTTTTTAAGGGCTTAGGGGCTAAGGGTCTGGTGTTTTTGAGCTTAGGGTTCTTGGGCTTTTAAAGTTTTGGGTCTAGGGCCTATCGGGTCTAGGGTTATGCGCTGATAAACTTCCATTCGGGGGTGCTGGAGTGCAGCTTTGAGGGCTTATTCAAGTCTAGTGCTCTGGGACTGTTTAGGGGCTTTGGGGCGTCGGGGCTGAGGGTAGAAACTCCAACATGCCAGGCCTCGGGTAATAACTTGGTGTTTGCTGGAGCATGTATATATAATGAAATCGTTTCTGCGAGTAGTTTTGGGCCGTGAGGTACAGACCGCTTCTTTCAGCAAACACGCGTGCTTGTGACTTCGAGATTATTGCAGATCTGATGGCTTCTCCGGGTTTGCAGGGCTAGCAACCCCGGATGCGAGAGCAGCAGCTGCTGCTGCTGCAGCCACAGCCACCACCGTGACCACAGCCGAGCAGCAGCAGTAGCAGTAGCGCGGTCGTGGAAGGAGTAGTGGTAGTCGTCGTCGCAACAGAAGTAGAAGTAGCAGATGTAGCAGTAAAAGTTGGAGTAGAAGCAGAAGTAGCAGTGGAACCAACAGTAGCAGTAGCAGCAGAGTAGGAGCCCCCAAAACCCTAAACCCCTAAACCCCTAAACCCCTAAACCCCTCAACCCCTCAACCCCTAAACCCCTCAACCCCTAAACCCCTAAACCCTCAACCCCTAAACCCAAAACCTTCGGCCCGAGGTCCCACGTAGCCTAAAATCGTAATGGGAGTTAGGATAGGGGGACCCTTGGGGACATAGACCCTCTCAATAAGGTCCCTTTTAAGAGAGCCAGAAGTAGGGTTCAGAAGGGGTACCCTTTAAGGGGTCTCCCTAATGATACTACCTACGTAAATCCCTTGCACGCCGAGCTACCGCCGAGCAGCGGACATGACGGAGCCTCTGTGGACTCAAGAGCCTGCTGGTCCGACGCTGGCGTGTTTTGGGAAATTAGGGCTTAGGGTTTAGGGTATCGGGTTTAGGGTTTTGGGAAGTAGGATTTAGAAATTTGGAGTTTAGGGCTTAGGGTTGGGTTTAGGGGTTTTACGGGTTTAGGGTTTAGGGTTTAGGGGGGTTAGATACCCTAGGTTCCCCAGGAGTCCCTTCACAATAAGGCTCTTTGGGAAGATAGGGAAGCCGCAGACCCTAGTTTGGGGTTTGCGTCTCAGGGTGGAGAGGTCCCGGGGTTCGGGATCATAAGTTCTTGGGTTTAGATACTCCGGTTTAGGGTTTAGGGTTTAGGGTTTAGGCAGTAGCCGCGTAGCCCCTTAGTAGTAAGGCTGTTTGGCTTAAATCAAGGAACCCAGAAAGGAAAAGGGTAAAGGGGTCAAAGGGCACTATTGGAGAACCTACTGTTGATGGACAAAATCCTGCATGACCCTAAGGACCCTAAACTATGGGAATTACGGTATATTCCTTATTCTGGGTAATGCAGGATTTTGGCCATCAACAGTAGTACCCTGTCGGCCTACACACCGTGAAACCCACAGCACCGTGCCAGAACCCCAAGAGACCCACAAGAAACCTAGAACTCCACACCTTAAGCCCCTAGCTTCACCCTCGACTCAACCCTCGAACCCAATGAACTTTCAAACCGAAATCCGAAACCCTCCCTGAAGGCACATGTTAACCAAACCCGAAACCTATTGGCTTAAACCCACCTTAACCTTTCAAACTTTCGTCTCAACCACCAAGGCCGGAAAATACAGCACCTCAAGCATGCCTGATGGCCCAAACTCTCCCGCAAAACCCTACGGCCCTGAACCTTTCAACCCAAAAACCCTTGACCCAAACCTTGGGCCCTCGGCCGGAAAACCCGAAACTCCCAAGCCCTCAAACAACAAAACCCCAACCCCTAAACCCTAAACCCCTAAAACCCTAAACCCTAAACCTTAAACCCCTAAACCCCTAAACCCTAAACCCCTAAACCCTAAACCCTAAACCCCTAAACCCTAAACCCCTAAACCCTAAACCCTAAATCCCTAAAAAAAACCCCAAACCCTAAACCCCTAAACCCCTAAACCCTAAACCCTAAACCCTAAACCCCTAAACCCCTAAACCCTAAACCCCTTGCTGCCCCGAACCCAAGCCCAAGTCGATCCCGAGACCACTCGAACGACCCAGAGACTCCAATATCCTTTAATTAAGGAATACCCAGGGTTCCTTTAAGGGATCTATAAGAGATCCTTTAAGGGTTCTGATAAGGGATCTATAGGGTTTAGGGTTTAAGGGGCTCCATATGGGTTTAATTAAGGAATATACCTTAAATTATAGTAGGATCCCTGATCTGATTTAAGGTATATTCCTTAATCAAGGGGATATTGGAGTTCCCAAAACCCTAAACTCTATAGATCCCTTATAGGAACCCTTAAAGGGACCAAACCGTACATCCCTTAATTCCCTTCTAGAACCCATATAGATCTCTTTCAGGAACCCCCCTAAACCCTAAACCCTAAATTATAATAGGATTTCTAACATGATTTAAGGTGTATCCCTTAGTTCCCTTATAGAAACCTTATAGATCTCTTTAAGGAACTCCTAGGGGTATGTCTTTAATTACGGGATCTTGGAGTCTCTGGGGTGGGGCCTCCTTCAGCTGTGCCCGAGGCACACGAGAGGCGCTCTGCTGCCACGCCTCTGAGGAGGCTCTAAAGCGTACCTATAGTCTCCATTGTAGGGTTTAGGGTTTAGGGTTTTAGGGTTCAGAAGGCTCTAAAACTTAGTTGCTGAGTTCATAAGCCCAAAAAGTGTACACTTTCAGTTTTATAGTGGGTAATACTATCCCAAAAAGTGTAAAGTGTATCCACTCAGCTACTAAGAAACGTACCTATAGTCTCCATTGGAGGGTTTAGGGTTTAGGGGTTTAGGGTTTGGGTTTTAGAGTGTAGGGTTTGGGGTTTTAGAGTTTAGGGTTTGGAGTTTTAAGGTTCAGGGTTTAGGGTTTTAGGGTGTAGGGTTTAGGGTTTAGAGTGTACCTATAGTATCCATTGTAGTTCCATTTTTTGGATTCAATATATAATTAGCATCCTATAAGGTAACCCCAAAAAGGAACTACAATGGAGACTATAGGTTGGGTTGAAACCTCGAAAGTCCCGAAGCCTCAGCCTCTGAACCCACTCAGTCCCTTTTCAGCGTTTGGGGGTTCAGGGTGTTCAGGGTTCAGAGTTGAGCATTTCAGTTCCACTCCCTAGGCTGTCACAACTCCGTAACTCATGGCAAACAAAAACCTTGACATAGCACCACCATACCCATTAAGGGAGCTATAGGGTTCTATAATGGGGTCCCCTTGAAGGGAACCATAGGGTTCTATAATGGGGTCCCCTTTAAGGCAAGCAGCAAAGCCTGTCCCACGCAAAGAGCGCCGTAATCTTGAACCCCGAAGCGCCCGAGCCGCCAAAACCGCCCAAAGTCCCCTTCCCCCTTACAGTAACTGTTTCCACAATGGGTAATAGGAGTTATAATAGCCCCCTTAATGAGGCCCCTTTAAGGACAGTTACTGGGAGGGGGAATGACCCAACCTATACTGCCTTTCCAATATACTCTTTCAAGGAAGTCTCCAAAAGAACCCTGAACTTTAAACCCTCAAACCCTAAAACCCTAAACCCTAAAGGAACCCTAAACCCTAAACCCTGAAGGACCCCAAAATCCCGTCTCCTGGAGATCGCTGGACACGTCTCCATCCGGTGGGTCGCCTCCGCTCACTGCCTGGGGTCGTTGGCTGCACTCTGAAGCTCGGAGCTCTTACAGTAGAAGCCCAAAAGTGGAAACCCAATAGCCTCAGTCCTTAAGAGTAATGTATAGGGAATCCCAGCTCTATTTGTCCTTAATCCGGTTTCCAACTTTCTGGCATTTACTGTAATCCCAGAGACTCCAAGATCCCTTAATTAAGGAATACCTAGGGTTCCTTTAAGTAATCGATAAGGGATCTATAAGGCTTAGGGAGCTCCTAATCCCAGAGACTCCAAGATCCCTGAATTAAGGAATACGTAGGGTTCCTTTAATGGATCGATAAGGGATCTATAAGGTTTAGGGTTTGGTGACCTCCTAAACCCCAAACGGTTAGGGTTTAGGCATTAGGGTTTGAGGGTTTAGGGTATAGGGGTTTAGGGTTCAGAAGGGGCTAGGATTTAGGGGTTTAGGCCTTAGGGGTTTAGGGGTTTAGGGGTTTAGGGGTTCAGGGGTTCAGGGGTTCAGGGGTTCAGGGGTTCACGGGTTTAGGGGTTTAGGGGGTTTAGGGGGTTTAGGGGTTTAGGGGTTTATGGTTTAAGGGTTAGGGTAAACCCTAAACCCCGAACCCTTAAGCCTAGAACCCTAAACCCTTGAACCCTAAACCCTTGAACCCTAGACCCGGACCTCTACAAGTTGTAAGTAGACTTATAAGTACCCTAAAAGGGACCCTAATTGGGGTTATGGTACAGGATAAGTCCCTAAAATAACCAGTTACTAAATCCCCCGACCCTCCAGGTACTGAGCTTCGAGGGTTGCCATGGGAGTTCGGTGCGGGTTGTAGACTTTCTGGGGCTCTGGGCTCAAGGCGTTTAGGGTTTAGGGTTTAGGGTTTAGGGTTGTCATACTCAAAGCCTCGGAATAGGCTATAGGGTTTAGGGCTCGGGGTGTAGGAATCAAGGCTTGGTGTTGACGGCTTATAAAGAAAAAAGTAAGGAATTAGGGTAGAGGGTTTACGGTTGTGCATATGCCAGGGTTCAGGGTTTAGGAATACTATTGCTAACTCTGCCGGGTTCTATATTGTAACTAGTTAGGCTTCAGGGTTTTGGGATCTAACCTGCAGGGTTTAGGGTGCACAACTGAAGCTCAAAGTGTTGCGCAGAGCTTTCGAAGGCTCATTTGGTCTTAGGGCTGTGCTATACTCTAAACCATCTTCTGATAGCTTAGAGCAGTCCCGGATGTCAAGCCAGGCCACGGAATCCCATGCCCCGGCCAACTCTTCGCCGGACATCGTTTGGGCTCACGACTTAGGGGATTAGGCTTTCAGGGGTTTAGGGTTTAGGGTTCAGGGTTTAGGGTTCGGGGTTTAGGGTTTGGGGTGTTGGGGGTTCAGGGTTTAGGGTTCGGGGTTTAGGGGTTCAAGGTTTCAGGGTTTACAGGCTTTAGGCCGTTTGGCTTTCAGCATCTGAGATTTCTGGGGTTAGGGCTCGGAATCCCAGGGTTCATTCCTGCTATCTTCCGGGCGTCCTCAAATGGGACTTTGAGAATTCTGGGTTTAGGGTTCTGGGGGTTACGGCTTAAGGGTTTAAGGGAATGGGGTCACGGATTGGGTTTAGGGCTTAAGGGTTCAAGGATTAAAGGGTTTAGGGCTTGGGAGGATCATAGTATGATCATAACCCGGAACTCTAAGAATAGCAGTGCTACTTCCTCAGTCTTCTTTGCTACTGCAGGAGCCTGAATACTTGGAATAGGGTTTTGGGGTATATTGTGGTATACTTATAATCAGGTGCCCTTAGGAATAATATCGGCAATTATTTAGGCTTCTATACCCTAAGAATTGTATTGCTACTTACCCTAAACCCCAAACCCAGGCTTCTCTGTGAGTCAAGTGTTGGGAAAGTTGGGAAAACCTTGCGCGCTTAGCTTCGATAGCGACAAGTCTTGGGCCAGATGGCTGTGAACACACAAGCAGAGTGAGGACTTCGGGTTACAGTATTTTCGGGTTTTAGGGCTTCAGGGTTTAGGGTGTTAGGGTTTTGGGGATTTTAGGTTCCGGGTTCGTTTAGGGTTTTGCGGGTTTTAGGGTTTTTTTAGGGCTTAGGGTTAAGGGCTTCAGGGTTTAGAGTTTAGTGCTTTAGGGCTGTAGGGCTTTAATGCATGCTATGGGGTCTTAGGGTCTTAGGGGTTCGGGTTTGGGGTTTTGGCGCTTTAGGGCTTTAGTTTAAGGGTTCGGGGTTTAGGGGTTTGGGTTAAGGGCTCGGATTTAGTGCTCGCGTTTTCTGTTGAGGTCTGGGGTTCAGGGTTGTGGCTAGGGTTTAGGAGCCTCTCCACGTTTCTACATCACCTTGCTATAACAACTGCGTCTTGAAGGGTCTCTAAGACTTGTGTATCAATGTATGATCGTTTATGTCAGGTCCGTACAAAAGGAAAGGAGGGTGTGGTGAGTTAATCAAACTACCTCAATTTCCTTAACGGTTCAATGGACTGCGGACCTAGGCGATGCCTAATGTAGGAACCTGATTAAGAAACCTTGGGTCTTTATTTGGGTTCCCCTTATATGCCTACTGTTTTGGTGTTATAGGCCCATGGTTTCTTAATCAGGTTCCTACATTAGCCTTTGAAACCTGCGTACTGAAACCAAGCTCTCGGGAGCCATGCGTCCTGTGCTCAAGAGGCTGTCTGGTTCTTAGTAGGCAATGGGGGAATGGATTATGAAGACTATAATTGGGGATTCTATAGGGGCTACTATAGGGACTACTTTAGGGATCCATTCCACCGTTCCCTACTAAGCACCAGACAGGAGTGTCATAAAGAGAGCTTAAGTCCCAAGAAAGGAGAGCGCGAAAGGCGCATTTTTTCGGCAGTACAGTTTACGTTGCCAGGGATTTTAGTGGGGGACGTACATAAGGTGAAACGGAAGTGCAGGTGCGGAACCCTAAACCCTAAACCCAAACCGATATGGGGCTCAGGGCTGACGGTTTGGAGTTTGGGGTTTGGGCGGCCCGGATCGCCAGACAATGGCTTTCCGGGGCTTAACACCTTAAGGGTACTAGGAAAACATAAAAGGACAGCGTGGCTAATTATTGCAGCAACTTTGTGAAGCCCTGATTTGCTTCTCGGCTTTCCTCTGCCATGCGGATGGGCGCAGCATGCGCACCTCTTCGAGACGAACTCACCTGCCCCTGTTGAAACTGCACAGAGCACAAGGCCACCGCAATCAACCCATTATGATTACCACCGCTGGCTCTTGTGGCTGTCAATTCAAAGTCCCCGACCCTGGACAAAGCCTAAACCCTGAACCTCTACCCACTGAACCCTGGAAATCCAAGATTCAGAAACCCCAAACCCAAAACCCTACGATACTAAAGCCATAAAGCCTTCAAACCCAACGCCCTAAAACCCTAAAACCCAAAACCCTAAAACCCCAAAGCCCTAAAACCCTAAAACCCTAAACCCACTCTCGACTCCAGACCTTGGATCCCTGTTCCCCGAAGCCCAAAACGATGAACCCTTAGGCTGTAGGCTGTAGGGTTTAGGGTTTAGGCTGTAGGGTTTAGGGTTTAGGTTTTAGGGCCTAGGGTTTAGTGGTCTAGGGTTCCAGGGTCTAGGCTGTAGGGTGTAGGGCTTGTCGTGTTAACCCTACAAACTTCATCGTCACCCTGAAAGTATCCGCGAAAGCAACCCTGAACGTAACTCGCAAATTCGCCCCAAATCTCGGATCCGGAACTGACCCAAAATGCCACCGGTCTGCCGCTTCGGGTCAGCCAAGGGCCCCATTGACTCTGCGCAGCACTCTTGACAGAAGGCTAACCGGCCCAGAGGCGAGACAGACTCATCTTTTCTTTGAGTTTAAGGCTAGAGATGTCCGGAAATAGGGCTCATGCGCTACATGGGTACTACCCTAAACCCTAACCCTAAACCCCCATACCCTGAACCCCCAAACCGCAAAACCCCAAACCCTAAACCCCGCAGTCAGTCGGGAATCGGGCCCAGGGTCGAGAAACCCCCGTGCCCAGGCACGGATGAGACGTCTGCCTCTCGGCTTACATTCGCTGTCCATTCTCGCCCACCACACCTGCCGGGATAATGGCTTAGGGTTTAGGTTTTAGGGCTTTGGGTTTCGGGTTTGTCTGGCCGGATGATGCTTTAAGGCTTGGGGCTTAGGGTTCAAGGATTATCGCAATGCCTGCGGCAAGGGCGCACTTTCCCTGCGGAGGGATTGTGACGGAACCGTGAGCCGAAAAAGGGAAAGGGCTTCCCAGCAACTTGTTCGTTCCAGCGGGCATCTTCATAAAAGAAAGGAAGAACTGTCAACAACGCGAAGAAAATCATAGGAACAACAACTTCGGTGATTAGAACAATGGGGACCACAGCAGGAAAAGTCATCACCGGGAAGATTCATTCTTGGGCTTGGTCGGATTAAAGAGACTGGAGCGTGGGCCTGCAGGCTGCAACAGCTCAAGATCATAACCGCAAACCAGCCCGAAGCCCCAAACACTCTGAACCGCTGTGCCCGGAACATTACAATCTCGGTTTCCATGGACCTGGATATATACATATGTATACGTGTGTACATACATACATACATACATACATGGTCATAGATATATATATATACACACACACTTGCATATACAAAGACATATACCGGTAAGAGTGTTTTTTTGCTGTCGTTGCTTTTTTGCTGTCGTTGCGGGGCGCGTTTGTTTTTGCTGTCGTTGCAGGGGCGCGTTTTCTTTTTTTTGCTGTCGTCACCGGAGCGCTTTTTTTTGCTGTCGCTGCGGGGGTGCCTTTTTTTTGCTGTCGTCACGGTCCCCGGCATGCTTTTCTTTTGCTGTCTTTGGTCTTCCCGGTGCTATTGGGAAGTGCAACGACAGCAAAAAAAAGCGCCGGGGACCGCAACGACAGCAACAAAAAACGCGTCCCCGCAACGACAGCAAAAAAAACAAAACGGGCCCCGGGGGACGACAGCAAAAAAAAAAAAACGCCCCTGCAACGACAGCAAAAAAAAACGTGCCCCACAACGACAGCAAAAAGCAACGACAGCAAAAAAAAAAAAAAACTGTTACCCATGAGAACCCGTTTTTCTTGTTGCTGTCGTTGCGGGGCGCGTTTTTTTGCTGTCGTGGCGAGAACCGGGGTTCACTCACTCACTGCTTCCTGGGCAACATGAACCCAGACATATACCTCGACCTCTACATATACATATCCACATACACATGCAACTACATAAACATGTACACATACACATACGTTTACATATACACCTACATATACTTGTACATATACATGTACATGTGCATATACATATACGTACGACGTGTACGTATGCATATGCGTATTCGTAAACATACATATGTACGTACATACATACATACATACACACATACACACATACATACAGACAGAAAGACAGACAGACAGACACACACACACACACAGACAGACAGACAGACAGACAGACAGACAGGCAGACAGGCATACCTACCCACCTACCTGAATACATGCATAAATACATACATACACACATATACTTCTACATATGTATGTGTGTATCTTTACTTGCTCTACATAAAAAGATACCTGCACATCTCTGTATGTATGTGTATATATATATATATATATATCGGCCAAAGGATATGTGTATATATATATATATGTATATATATTCATATATATTCATATATATATATATATATATGCTATATATCAGTATGAGAATGTGCTTATAGAGACAGAAAGAAATACAGACGGACGGACGGACAGACAGACCACTCAGAGACAGACAGAGAGGGACAGACAGAGACAGAGACCGAGACAGAGACCGAGACGAAGACGGAGAAGGAGACAGAGACAGGAGACAGGAGACAGGAGACAGAGACAGACAGAGACAGGCGGAGACAGACAGAGACAGACAGAGAGACGAAAAACAGAGAGACACACAGACAGACTGACTGACTGACTGACTGACTGACTGACAACCGACAAACGGACATGAAAGACTGACAGACTGACCGACTCATGAACAGAGCTAAGGCTGGAGATGGCTAGAGCCAGAGCTAGGGATAGGAAGGTACAGCCGGAGAGAGATAGAGAGATAGAGAGACAGAGAGACAGAGAGATAGAAAGATAGAGAGATAGAGAGATAGAGAGACAGAGAGACAGAGAGATAGAGAGACAGAGAGATAGAGAGGCAGAGAGATAGAGAGACAGAGAGACAGAGAGACAGAGAGACAGAGACATAGAGTGATAAAAAACAGATCCTCACAGCATTGTTCCCCCAAAACCCTAAACCCTAAACCCTAAACCCCTAAAGCCCTAAAGCCCTAAAACCCTAAACCCTAAACCCTAAACGGGTGCGGCCAGCGCCTGTGAGCCCGAGGCCGAAGCCCTTGGGGATGATCCCAGCCTGCTCAAAGAGCTGCTCTACCCCTAAGGGTCCAAAGCGAACCCAGAAGCCCTTCATGGGTTTAGGGTTTAGGGGTTTAGGGTTTTAAGGGTTTAGGGGTTTAGGGTTTAGGGGTTTAGGGTTTAGGGTTTAGGGTTTTAGGGGTTTAGGGGTTTAGGGTTTAGGGTTTAGGGGTTTAGGGGTTTAGGGCTTTAGGGGTTTAGGGGTTAGGGTTTTTAGGGTTTAGGGTTTAGGGGTTAGGGTTTAGGGGTTTAGGGCTCAAAGAGCTGCTCTACCCCTAAGGGTTTAGCGCTTAAAGGGTACTTTAGGGTTCCTTTAAAGGGGTCCGTAAAGGGATCTATAAGGGTTCTATAAAGGGTTGAGGGTTTAGCGTTCCAAAGGACCCAATAATTAGGTACTTGGGTTTAGGATACTAGTTAAGTAGCTCAATATTAAAGAGAGTATATGATTATATTAGGTACCTGGACCCTTAGGGTACCCTTAGGGTTTAGCGTTAAGGGCTTAGGACTTAGAGGTTTTGGGGTATATGGGTTTAGGGATTTAGGATCTAGGGTTCAGGGTTTAGGGTGGGCTGATTTTTAAAGGCTGTTGGGGGGGGTTCTACGATGTAGGGCTCATTTCAGGATAGTTCTTTAACGATTTTGTACGGGGGCGGGGGGGAATGGCTGTTTCCAGGCTTGGAGCAGTTTAGAGTCTCGGATTTAACAGTGTAGGGTCAGGGGTTTTGTTTGGGTTTCCTTTTTGCAAGGTTTAGGGTCTAGGCTTTAGGGTTTTAGCGAAGAGGGTTTTGGCATCGGAGTCCGTGGCTGGGTTCTGGATTTAGGGCTTTGGGTTTTGGGGTGCCAAGGTCGTAGTAAGGAAGGCGAGCTGTTTGCACAGGGGTTTAGGGCCTAGGGTTTAGGAATTTAGGGTTAGCTTCAGGGTCCAAATTCCCACGAGCAAAAGGCCTATGTTCCGTACAGGAGGTGGTAGCATTTGGTTTAAAGCACATTGGGTTTGGGTTTAAGGGCTTGCTGCCCTGTCGTCATGAGGGTTCTTTTGCCGGCACAAATAGTCCGCACGTAGCTCCAGACTGCACCCGCTGAACCCTAAACCCGAAACCACAAAACCGTGAACCCTGAACACCAGAAGCTAAATCCCAAAACCTTAGGGTTTTTTCAGGAGGAATGTCCGGGGTTGAGAACTCGAAGCGGAGCCTCAGCAGAATCCCCGAAACCCCATTGTCTGCAGAGGCCAGAAAAGCTTCAAAACGTGATAAACGAAACTCTGAATAAAATTTCTGCCACCAGAATGATGCACAACACACACACACACCTAAACCCTAAACCCTGAACCCTGAACCCCAAACCCTGAAACGCCTTCTGGTTGGCCGCCCGCATCACGGCGACCTCCTCGCGCTCGGCGAGCTGCGTGTAGCAGGGGTAGCCTCAAGGCTCTGAGGGTGTTGTTTAGGGTTTAGGGTTTAGGTTCTCGAGGTTATGAAGTAAGGTTTACGGCTTTGGCTTCAGGGTGTTGGGGTTGGGATTACAACAAGGGTTACTTTCAGGGCTTCTGTATGGATTGCGCGATGTCGGGTGCAAGGATTGAGGTTCAGGGGGGTAGGGCTCCGGGGTCTCATGGGAGGAGGTGCCCTAATAATCTGTAAACCCAACACCCTAACCCTTAAGCTGAAGCGATGCTGGGCCCTTGGGGTTCAGGTCAAAGTCCCCCGAACCATGAGCCAGAAGCACCCCTAAACCTTAAACCAAAAACTTTGGTTGAAACTGGATTTATAGGGCTTCTAAGGTGTTGTTACGTGCGATTTGGAGCTTTGAGGTTACAGGCCGGAACTCATCAGGCTGCGGTAACCAGCAGATGCAGAAATTGCCGAGGGTGGAATTGAAGCGAAGTGTATCAAGCCGATGCTACATCCTAGAAGGCAGGTATAAGCAACCCCAGGCCAAACTAAAAACCCGCAAGTATTTAGGATTTAGGGCTTTGGGTTCAAACTCACCAGCAAACCCCTGATCGAGAAATGGTTTGAGGTCGCAGCTTGCTGACATTTTGCTTCCTGGAGCTTGTTCGGCTCAGGGTGTAACAGTTTAGGTAGCGGGCTCTCCCCATAGACTGACACAGACACCTCTCTTGTAAGCCCACAGACTTGGCACCGCGCAAAGCTGCTTGTTTCCCTTGGAAGTTGACCAGATCACCTGCGAAGATGTGCTGGGCACTGCCTGGTAAAATACACTTTGGGTGTTTCGTAAGATGCTTCTCTTACGTATTTTGAGCGAAAGAAATTGGGGGCCCCGATCTTCTGAAGTCCACCCACAACCCTGCGATCAGAGAAGCCCTGGAACCCTCCTTAGCCATGACCAACCCCCTCGAAAGGCTGTGCAAGCCCCAAAGCCCCTAAACCCTAAACCCCTATACGCCAAGGAACCCTAAACCCTAAACTCTAAACCCTAAACCTTCTGAAACCACAAGCCCCCCTAGTCGTGTACCCAAAGCCCCAAAGCTCTACCACAAACTTAATATGGCATGTGGTTTGAGCCCTTATATATTTCCGAAGCTCTCCGATGGAATCCTTATTACAGAGCCCGTAAAAACCGTTTGAAACAGGCGCCTTATGAGGTACAACAGGGTTATGGGGATTATTCCCCACAGGCATTCCGTATTAGGCGTCTATACGGGAGTTTCCGAAAATAGGGGACCCTAATATAGTCCCCTAAATAGTAGGATCCTTATCATAAGGACCCCAAAATAAGGTACCCAAAATTTTCGGAAACCCTAAACCCTTATAGAGCCCCTTTAAAGGAACCCTGATTATACCCTTTTGTAAGCCTTTAAAGGAACCCTTTCGTAAACTTCCAGATTCGTTTGGGGGAGGGGGCCTCAACCCTGGGGCTTCCTGGAAGAGGGTGTAAGAGGGTTTAGGGTTTAGGGTTTAGGGCTTAGGGTTTAGGGTTTAGGGTTTAGGGTTCAGGGCTTAGGGTTTAGGGTTTAGGGCTTAGGGTTTAGGGTTTAGGGTTTAGGGTTTAGGGCTTGGGGTTGCGGGTGTGGCATACACCCTGAATCCTCAACCGTACACCCTAAATCCGACACCCAAACCTCCTAAACCCCAAACCCTAAACCCTAAACCCTAAAACCTAAACCCTAAGCCTTAAACCCTTAACCCTAAACCCTAAGCCCTAAGCCCTAAACCCCAAACCTACCCTAAACTCTGAAAGGGTGTAAAGTGCCATCCTCTGGCCTTGAAGTTCGACTGCTTCACCTTGTCGCAGCGGAAGCACATGTAGCCCAGCAGGTAGTCCTGGCTCCAGGATGGTTTAGGGTTTAGGGTTTGTTTCGGGTTTAGGGTTTAGAGCTTAGTCTCCAGAGTGCTCGGGTTTATTGGGTTTTCGGGGTTTTGGGGTTAAGGGTTGTAGTTTTCATGCGTCAGAAATTAGGTTTGGGGCTTAGGTCCTCGTGCTCTTTTCGGTAAAACTATTATTGGCCGTACATATCTCTTACTGGGCCTAGACATAAAGCTCTGTGCTGTTGCTGAGCAGGAAATTAATGCAGACCCCTGTGCTGCTAAATTTCTTTCTTTACGGACCCTATTCAGGGGCCCTTGTTATCATCCTCATGAAGAGGGTAATGCGTGTTAAGGCCAGGGTCTACATGCTTGGGTCCTAGGGTTCAGAGGCCTAGCGCTTAGAGCTTTGGGGTATAACGGCGAGAGTTGAGGTGCTAGGAGTGGGGAAGCTTGAGGTTCGGCCTGCAGCTTTCCAGGTGAGCGGTCGAGGGATGAGGGGCTCTACGGTGTATGCTTTAGGCATGAAAGCTATTAAGCGAGTAAGGCTTCCGGAAAACCTCCTTAATCCTCCTTAATCAGCAAGAAACACTCCAAGATGGACCTCACCCTCAACCTCCCCGCTCATTCTAGCATTCTTCAGGCTGCAGGCTGCGCAAAGTTTGGGGCTTCCAGCGCTGGGGGCAGCCTAGGCTTCGCGATCCCTGAATAGTAACCCTTAGTCTACCTTAGTCTCGCGCAGCTCCGGCTTGAATGGATGTGCTCGTCCGCAAGCTTCCGTCGTCGCACGACATTTGTCGATCATCTCGGCCTACTAGTACGTCAAAAGCTCTTGTGCATGCGTGAGATCATCATGTTGTCCGGCTTCGCCAAGATCCAACGATCGTACAGATGAATCGGCTCTCCGCAATTGAGCACCGCGGTGATTGCATCTTCGATGACTTCGATGGCCAGATCTGATAAGTGCTCCCACAAGACAAGCGCAACGACCGTTGTAAGACCACAATAAAACAACTGGCCGCAGAAGCCCTCATAAGCAGTCAGATGCTGCAGGGGCAACCTATGACCAGCCAGCTAAAAGGGAACCGGCCGACAATTTATGTGGGGTTTCACGTCTCCTGCCAAAGAAGTGGCTCCATCCGGTCTCGCCTTACGTGCCTTTGAACTTTGGGTTCCATGACTTGGTGCATGGAGCAAACAAAACCGCATGAGTCTGACTAGTGACTAGGGCTCGATCCCATGCTGTCTCAAACGTTCTCGCAACTGGATGTTCTCATCCTGGATTCGGGGTACGGCACACACATTGCACAAACTTGCCAGCGCCCAGCCTTGAGCTTCTGTTGCGGTTTGCCAGGTGACCAACTTCTCGTGGGATGGACAACGCTCCAGGCTGCGTTTTGCGACAGGAATTTTCATACCCTCCAGCAGTCGACCCACAGTCGTTGACGACTGATAGAACCGCAGAAAGGGATGTCACCTCTTCCATATAGTAACCCTTATAACCCCGAACATTCATAGTCTAGAGCGTCTTAAGACCCCTTCACCCAAACACCCGAAGAACGCCCTAAACCCTAAACTCTAAACCCTAAACCCCCTAAACCCTAAACCCGAAACCGTCTTAAAATCCCTTCTCCCAAACACCCAGAGAAGACCCTAAACCCTAAACCCTAAACCCTTAGCCCTAAACCCCCTAAACCCTAAACCGTCTTACAATCCCTTCACCCAAAGGAGCCCTTAAAGGAGCCCTCGAAGGGTTCCTTGAAAGGAACCTGCCCCGACTCGAAGGCAGCGGTCCTCGAAGCCCTTCAGTTCAAACTTTCTGAATCCCGGAACCTTAAACCTGCAGGATCCCGGGATTTGAGGCTTTAGGATTGAGGGTTTAGGGTTTAGGCTTTAGGGTTTTTGGTTTAGGGTTTAGGCTTTAGGGTTTTTGGTTTAGGGTTTAGGCTTTAGGGTTTTTGGTTTAGGGTTTAGGGTTTAGGCTTTAGGCTTTAGGGTTTAGGATTTGAGGGTTTTTGGATGGGGGACTGCCTTCATAATTAGAATAGGGCTGGGGGGTATATAATACTATAGTTATACCCCGGGATCCCGGATTGGAGGCTTAGGGTTACTATAAAGAGGGCTCAGGGTGTAGGGCTTGGGGTTTGGATTGTAATGAATACCGTCTAGTTCAAGGTTGCTCGCCTAAACCCCAAAACCGTTGCTCGGGTTTAGGGTTTTTGGGGGCTTTGGGTTCAGGGCTCAGGGCTTACTTAGACTTCCCCGACCAACCCGTCAAACCCCAGCCGAAACTCTGAACCCCTCTCGACTTCCTCTCACAATGCTGCCCTAAACCCTAAACCCTAAACCCCGAAAACCCCTAAACCCTAAACCCTAAACCCCTAAACCCCTAAGCCCTAAACCCCAAACCCCACAAACAAGCCGGTTTGTACGTACTTCTTCGGCCTGGGAATCGAAAGGCTGGAAAACCGTGGCTGCAGGCTTGTGTCAAGGCTTTGCAGAAAGTTGTCTGCGGCTCTATCCGTCACCAGAAGGTTTCATCGGGTTTCAGAAACAATTTACGAGGGTGGCACAAAGGGGTTTATCAGATTTTATCAAACGCTCGTGGAGGGTTGGTGTGTTAATGATTAGTGGTTTTACAAGGTCTTTGTAAACCTTAGGAACCCAAGCTTCAAGGCTTTTGCGCATAGATATGCTCGCTTGGGGGTTTTAGGGTTTATGGGGTTTCAGGGCTTAGTGTTTAAGGGGTTTTAGATGAATGAGGCTGTAGGTTTAAGGCTTTACTTCATTTTATGTGTACTGGGCCAGCAATCGGGCCGCCAGCCAGGAAAACACAGCAGCGAGCCCTGAAACCTAAGCCCCGTTAGATCACGCAAAATTGCAAGGGCCTCTCGTCAGGGCACATACAAACAGTCGTGCTACAATTGCGGCTGTTGCAACTTCTACTTGCTGCGGTGCTACATTCCCATGACTATGCCTGTGACTACAGTATTACTGTCTTTGCTTTGGTCGGAACTGTTCTTATTGCCACGGCCACTCCTACGATCATGACAAGCGCTTACTTATTGATAACCTGTACTACTGCCTGACTACGTCTGGTACCTGCAGTGCACTCGAGAATGTTGACAGTGAATGTTATGGCAGATGTTACAACACATCTTCATCTAGTCTAGTGATTCTGGTCTGTTGATTATTGACACAACTACGGCAGCTACCTGTTACTGTTACTTCCATGCGTTACTGCTGATTTACTCGTGCTCCTCTTGATGTTAGTGCTCTTCGTTATCGAATCGAGGCCGATGTAATCAGAAAAAGTTTCGAAAGGTATACTATTCCATAACCTGCTTTCAGGTTTACAACTAGAACAGGGTTCGGGCTTTGGGTTCTAAACCCCAAACCTTAAAACCCTGAACCTAAACCCTAAATCCTAAACCCCAAACCCTAAACTAAACCCTGAACTTAAACCCTAAACCCTAAGCCCTAAACCCTAAACCCTAAAGCCTAAACCCTAAACCCTGAACTTAAACCCTAAACCCAAACCCTCTCAGGCCCGACCTCATCTTCGACTTGTAGCCTTCATCGTCGAACTCGTAGCGCGGAATCGGATCGAACTGCTTCAAAAGCTTCACCGCGCGGTTGCGCTCCTCGGACACAGGCGGGGGCTCACGGAGATCTTGGTGGGGACTTGGGACTTGGGATTCTGTGAGTTCAATGATGTTCAATGTTTTAATTCAGGATGGGGTTACGAAGGCCTTGCACACAGGCACGTACAAAAAAGCACAGTGTCCTGATACCAGTAACTGTTTCTTTGGAGTCACCCAGGCACCACCCACTTGGAAGAGATAGAAGGCGTTGGGGGTGTGGAAGTCTGTTGCCTACAACAGTACAGGGGCTCCGGGCAGACAACTTTGCCCGTTTCCTTGCAAGCCTGCAGCTCATTTTTGGGGGTGAGGTTTTTAACACTTGAAGAGTCGTTGGCCACCCTTTGCCGTAAACCCTTAGCAGGAAGCCCTAAACCCCAGACCCTAAACTTTACAGCCCTAATCCAAAACCATGTACGTTCTAGAAATCATAAGACTCTCAGCGGGCCCCTAAACCGTAAGCCCTTTAATTAAACCAATTGAGCCCTCAACCCTCGACCCCTAAACCCCAGACCCCTAAAGCCTTTCAAACCCTCAGCCCTTCAAAACCCTCTACACCCAACTCCCTGGTGCTTAGTAGGGAATGGGGGAATGGATTATAGGGACTACTATAAGGAACCCTTGAAGAACTACTATAAGGAACCCTTAAGGGACTGTCATAGGAATCCATTCCCCCATTCCCTACTAAGCACCAGGGAGCTACGGCCCTTGCCTTGCTGGTCTTCGCGGAGCCGAGAACCTGGGCTTTTAAGTAACCAGGGAGAAAAAAGCATAAACGGAACCCTAAACCCTAAACCCTAAACCTTATACCCTAACTGGGCTTTTAAGTAACCAGGGTAAGTAACCCAGGGCTACTATAAAAGAATCTATAAGGTTCCTTTAAGGGTCCAATTCAAGGGTTTCTTTAAAGGGTTCTGTAAGGGATCCTGGGATTCTAAGTAACCAGGGAGAAAAAACATAAACTATTTGCCTTTATACTTAGAACAGGGTTCCTCTAAAGGGGTCTACTGTAAGGGATCTATGAGAGGGTTCTATAATCTGGGCTTTTAAGTAACCAGGGAGAAAAAAGCATAAACTTTTATTTCATAATGGTTCCTTTAAGAAAAAAGTATTAAAGTGTGGTACTCCAAAGCCCAGGAACATCGATAAGCTCCTGCTTCGTCAAGGACGTGCTCTTCACCTTGGAATAGGATCTGTTCGGCTGAGGGTTTAGGGTTCAGGGTTTAGGCCTCTGTGAAGGCACTAAGTTTAAGTTACCATATTAAGGAAGCATAGTATCTGCCATATCAGAGCAGGGTGCAAAACCAAGAGGACCAATTATCAGGGGTGCCGCTTTGAGATTAGGTGTCGCCTTGCTGATCAATACGGGGATCTTCCTTTTGGGATGTGGTATTGCTTTCTCATACAATGGAAATCATGTTACGTTGTCCCGGGTCTGGGTTTTCGATGAAATTGGCACATTCTGGAGGAGCCGCATCAAAGCGATCTTCACCTCGGCCAAAGACACACGTTGGCAGCCTTCAACAGTCACACCCATGATGGAAGCCCCAATCATGCTTCCCTGCCCTGTCCCATGGAACGCGATCAGGATCAGGTTAGGACACACGCTGTAAAGCACTCTGGGAATTATTGAGGCCCCTACATTAGGGGCTCCAGGTCTCCTAAACCGGTAGGCCCCCGAACCCCAGAGCCCTAAGCTGAAACTCGCAACGCCCTAGACTCTGAAGACCTTAATAATTAGAATAGGGTTTCCTTTAAAGGGGTCCTTTAAGGGTTACTATAAGGCATCGAAAAGGCTGCAATACTATGGGGGCCTTAAAAAATTAGAATAGGGTTTGGGGCACATTCTACTACAGTTCCAAAATAGGATATTAAGGCTCCTACAGTAGCCCCTACGACCCCTGAGCCCTTCCTGGCGTTAATGTCAGAGCCCTCTCCAAGCCCGCTGACACCCATTATGAACATCATATTTCTATGAACCCTTGCACCCAGAGAGCCCAATACCCCTTAATTCAGGAATATGGCTTAAATTATATAGGGTTTCATATTATGAGTTAAGCTATATTCCTTAACTAAGGGGTATTGAGTCGGTATTGAGCTCTCTGAGCAAACGCAAACGCAAGTCACAAGGAACACCCTCTAAAACCTCCAACTGTCTGACATGGAACACCTTTAGTAACGCTGAAAGGAATACGTTGAAGAACCTTTTAGAGGACCCCAAAGAACCTACCTTTTTAAGGCTCCTCACTATGACTTCCTTATATAAGTCCTTAAAGATGTAGGTTAAACCCTAAGCGCTAAACCCTGAACCCTGAACCCTAAACCCTGCACCCTAAACACTAAACCATAAACCGTTAGAGGACCTCAGCGCCAAACCATGGTCTCTGTCCAGGCCGATCCGCAAAGAGCTTGTAACTACTATAGACACGCTCTTGAACCGGCGGATGCATTTGTTAGGGTTTAGGATTCGGGTTACTTGGAGGGTCGGGGGACTTAGTAACTGGTTATTTTAGGGACTTATAAGTACCATAACCCCAACTAGGGTCCCTTTTAGGGTACTTATAAGTCTACTTACTACCTACTTGCTAAGTCCCCCGACCCTCCAAGTATAGAAGGTCTAGAGTCTAGAGTTTAGGCCTGGGGCCCTAAACCCTAAAACCCCAACTTCAAACCGTCCTAAACCCGAAACCCTAAATCCTAAGCCCTAAACCCCTGAAGTGGCTTTTTAGGTCTTTGGCTTTCGGGTTGAGGAGGGTCCGAAACCGGACCCATCCTGACGTTTAGTCGGAGCTTCAGAGGCTGAGGGCCTGAGCACCCTACCCCAAAGAAGGTGAGGGTTTAGCGGTTTAGGGTTTAGGGGTTTAGGGTTTAGGGGTTTAGGGGTTTAGGGTTTAGGGTTTAAGGGTTTATGGGGTTTAGGGCTTACGGGTTAGGGGTTAAGTTAAGGGTTTAGTATGCCTTTATCATATAGTATGCCCTTGCTGTAAGGACGGCAGAATAAGGTACCGCCGTGTTCAAAGAACCCGCTTTGCGGCCTGTCGGGGGCCTCAGCGGCTCGCTAGGAAACCCTTTGCAAGCGGGCTGGTCTTGACCTCCTCAACCCTAAACCCTAACCCTATACCCTAAACCCTAACCCCTAACCGCCCCTAAACCCTAAACCCTAAACCCTAACCACCCCTAAACCCTAAACCCTAGAACCCTCGAACCCGCAACCCCACAGCATCCTTGTTACTAATGGTTGCGCAAGAGCCTACTTAGAAACCCACGAGCCGCCAACTGAGCCCGAAACCTGTACTCCCAGAACTTTGGGTCTAGAGTTTAGGGTTTAGCGTCGAGAGTTTTAGGGTTTTGCAAACCCCCCACCCTAAACAATACACCCGAGACAGCAGTTCGCACTCTAAACACGTATAGATCCGACACCCCAAACTCGAAACCCCGACACCCTGTAAGAAACTCAAAGTCCCCTAACTTAAGAGGCGACTAGGGTTTAGGGTTTAGGGTTTAGGGTTTGGGACCCCTTTCACCTTCTTCAAAGTACTCCTTATTATGTAAAATCAGCGACCTTTGATGCTTCTGGCTCAAACCTCTACCAATCTCACCCGAACCACAGAACCCCATACCCCGACATCATGCCTTAAGCCCCTGAACCCGAAACTCTAGGACAAATCCTGAAAGCCCGCAATCCGCAACCCTTGAACCCAAAGCCCTCATGAAGAGGGAGTTTAGAACTCGCGGCTGTACGATCCGCATTTTCGAGGCTTCCCTCTGCAACTCTCCTCAAGAAGCCGGGTGCTACAATGCAACTGCTCACCCTTGAGGAGGTACCTGCTCTCCTGATTAGGAGGCCCAGGCTGCACCTAGGCCAGGAAGAGGTGTTGGGGTTCAGTGTTTCAGGCTTCGGGTGCGGGTTTTAGGGTTGAAGGTTTAGGGTTTAGGGATTTGGATTTGGGGTTTGGGGACATACGGAGACAGAGTACCGAAAGTTTCGGGAGGCTGCAAGCTATAAAGGAATCCTTGAGGCAGAATATGTTGTACCTAATACTGCTTACTTAGTTACAGTCTTGCTGATACGGCTGTAGTAGTGTGATTCACCTTCTTTCCAAACCCTAAACCCTAGAGCCCTAAAATCCTCAAAAACACTACATTCCAAAGCGCCAAAGCCCCTAAAACACTAAACCCGGAAATTCCAAAACCCCAAGAACACGACACCCGAAACTCTGGGTCGAAAGGTCAGGACTGATAGTTGTGGTGGGCGCTCGGGCATCTTGGCCTTAACATCACACTCAGAACTCTAAGCCCTAATTAAATCCCTAAACCCCAAACCCTGAACCCCCAAAGCCCTCAGCACCCCCTGAAGCCACAAACCCTAACCCCTGCACCCCTGAAGTCCCTGAATTCGAATCCTAAATCCGCCCCCCAAGACCCCTAAACCCCTACAACCGCTGAAATCGCCTAAAAGTCAAAATCAGGGCCCGCACCGCATCGTCATTTCGTCACTCCAACCTTGGCCGCCCGGAGCGTGCGGTCGTGGATCATGTAACCAGGCCTGGGCTGTCTTTGGGGCTTGCGGTTAGGGTTTAGGGTTTAGGGTTTAGGGTTTAGAGGTTTATGGGGTTTAGGGGTTTAGGGGTTTAGGGTTTAGGGTTTATAGTTTGGGTCATAGGGCTTAGCACTAAAAAACAAGGCCTCAGAAACGAGTTTGCAAATCCGTAGACCCCAAACCAAAGGCAGCAACGCTGGAAAGCCCAAGAACGACCGGTACCCAAACAACGGCTGCGGGAATGAAGCGTGATGCTGGATTTGACCCCGGGTGCAAAGACACAGTTTTGTGGCGCGGCACAACTCTTCAATTGCAAGCAGCACGTACGCATGTTGGTCGTCACCGAGCTTGTTAAACTTGCAGAACCGTGCAATGCTTACAGGTGTATTCGTGAATGAGCCACTTGAAGAACCCGGAGTCCTTTTAACGCTAGGCCTCCTAGAAAAAACGCCTTTGCAATTTTGCATCTGAGCCCCCGACTCCATGACGTGAAAAATCTTGTTAGGCTCCTGCAGGTGTCAGTTTGTGCGTTCAGGGCCGAAGGTGTGCTACATTGCAGGGTACTTGACTACTAGAGTTGGCTTTGAGGTATAGTATACTTAACTATAGTCAGGAATCCAAAAGCCTGGAATTGGAAACTAGTCACGCTCCCATATGAGAGTTTTGGCGGATCGAGAACCCCTGGATCTGCAGAACCGGGTACGCTCAAATTCTAAACTGAACGAACCCTCAAAAGCAACGTCTACACACAGAAACAACTATAAAGAAAGTCCTTGCCCGGCATCTCCATAGCGAACATCGCCTCGTGATGTGCCGGGTCGAAGTCGGCGTCCAACGCCTGCAGCCGGTGGCGGCTTTTACGAGCTCTGGGGTTTAGGGCTGTAAGGGTCTCTGGGGCTATAAGCATTTAGGCTTCAGGGTCTTAGAGGTTTTAAATATGGGTTCTGGGCTTCAGGAGCTCAGGATTCAGGGCTTACAAGTACATGGAGGTTTATCACGAGCAACTAGTGAGCAACGTTTCTGTGACGGAGAGATAGTAGTGCCGCGCCGTAAATTGCTCAACCCTAAACTTTGCAAGCGGGTTCGGGAACAGGGGCGATTTTACATAGTCTTCGGGGCGATGTCTGGGGCCACGCCGTTGAAGCTTCATGTCTGGCTTTTGCACGAAAACGTGGCCTGCATGAAGGATTCAGCAGATTTCCCAGCTGCCTGAAACTGATTGCTCTGTTTTGCTTCCCCCACTCAACCGGCGCAGGAACGCGTGGCGCGTTTTTGCGCTGTTTCCGGGCTCCGTTTTTCCGGCCTTCCTTTTTAGCTTGTGCCTTCTCGGCTTCGTTTGCTACATGCCTGAAAACGTGGCCCGGCCGCAGAATTTGTACTATTACAGACTGACATGCTTCACCGTTGATTCTGTTCTTCTTTGGCTCAGCAAAACAAAATTCACGTGAATTCTGACTTCGCAACGATTTTGTGGCCGGATGCCTCGACTCGCATCATTGCACAACGCTTCTTTTTGTGCATCTTGTGGGTTTTGGCACTTGTTTCGTTTGTGCATCCTTGTTTGGGTTGGGGGACTCTGGGGAGGGGTCGGAAGCTCACGACATCGTTTTAGCCAAAAAGGGTTGCACCTGGCGCTGACTCAGAGCATGCCTGATAACTCGGCCCGCGTGCAGGATTCGAACGATTCCACCATGCGACGCTTCTTTCTTGCTTCTCTTCCTGGGCTCTCCAAGACAGCATCTATGTGAAATCGCATTTAGTTTCACGAGGATGCTCGTCCCTGAACTTGCAAACACCGAAAACAACCTTTCTGAAACCTTTCCTTCCACGAACCAAAAACCACAAAACCGAGTCAAAACAACCCCTGCTAGTGAACCCGCGGGGTAAACTTTAGGCCCGATACCCTAAACCCATGACAACAGCGTGAACCGAAATTTGCTCAACGACACAGTACTTCCAAGTGCTCAGGAGCCTGAAAGCAGGAAGCCCGCGCTATGGAGGTTTGAACTATCAACATCCATTGACCATACTATCTCTTTATAGCCCCTATGAAAGTATACTCTGATGTACCTGGGCTTTTAAGAAAGTATTAAAGTATGGTACTCCAAAGCTCAGGTACTGTCCCCGAACCCCCGTCCTGGTAATTAAGGCCGTTGTCTTAGCACAGACTGGTAGTTGGCTTTGGGAAGCTACGGGGCTCCATGCTAGTGAGATCCTGATGGTCCCTTTTTCAACTCGGCCGTCCCTGTCTACTAACCCAACCTACTCTAATCTAACATAAACTGAGAGAGTCTTATCTAGTCTGATCTTTTCTTAACTTTTCTATCTGTTGATTTGGACGAGTGACTAGCTGCTGATGGGGGAGATTCAGGTCGTCAGACTAGGAAATAAACGGCAGGCAGCAATAAACGGCTAAAGAAGGAGCCCCGACGAATTTAAACTCGACGACAGTCCTCAACGCTACAGAGGCAACAACGCCCGCTCTCCTCCATCTCCCAAACCCCAGCACCCCCTAAAAACCCCCAAACCCCCAAACCCTGAACCTCTAAACCCTAAACCGTACTGCTTAGGCTTCCAGGTCCTAGACTTTCCGGACCACAGCATCGTCACCAAAGGGGGAGGATGTCGTAAGTACCTACGCCCTGAGCGAACCACAAACAAGCCGGATATCAGGGACCACGGTCACTATGGTCCAATGGTAGTTGCTGAGGTTCAGTGAACTTCTCTGTTTGTGAAACCCTTAACCCGAAGACCCTGAATGCTAAACCTCTAACATTAAACTCCAAACTAGTAGATTCAGACCTTACGACGCCCATCTTCGAAAGCTGCCCTGTAGCACTGAAGGCTTGTATGGTTCAGAGCCTTGGCTCAGGGCTTACAGGTTGCTGCGCGTAGGTCAGGTTTTCAATTGTTGAGGCTTTCATGATCGAAGGGCTTCGGAACGTGTCGGATGAGGGGTATCTATGCTTTGGGTTGCAGTAAGGGTTTAGGCTTCAGAGTTCAGGGTTTACGGAGTATGTTTTGGGGTCTGGGTGAAGGATAAGCTAGGAGCAGTCAGGATATGGCCACGGTTCGGCAAAACCCTCACGGTAGCCATGGTAGAGACCCCTATAGGGATCCGTAAGGCTAGGACTCGGAGAATGCCTTCATCTTGGTGATGCCGAACTTGGCAAGCGCCCCTTCAACGGTGTGCCGGATCTTCTTCACCTTGGTCGCCGACGTCAGAGCAGGGACTCCAAACTCCGTCGACTAGCAAACCGTCAATCATAAGCGTATCTGCGTATCTGTTCTACATAGTACATCCATCCATCCATCCATCCATGCATGCATGCATGCATGCATGTCTGCATTCACATAGACACATGTGCATGTATGTATGTTCTATTATGTGTGTATATAGATGTGGTGTATCTGTGATGTATATAACTATGTATGTATGTATGTATGTATGTATGTATGTCTGCATGTATCCATGCATGCATGCATGTATGCATGTATGTGTGTATGGGTACTTATGCATATGTATACATATCTATATATTCAAAATACGTGTGTGCGTGTATCTTAGTATAATGTGTACAGCTACATAATATTCGCATGTTCCGAAAGTTAAGGGGTGATGGAGTCTCTGGGAGACATTATTGAATAACTAAGGCTTCGTACCTCCAGATCCCACAGAGCCCGGAACCATTGAAAACTGAAACATCTGGGCTTTAACCCTTGCCAAATCTTTAATGCTAAACACCCAAACAGATGTAAAGTTTAGATAGCGAAGCTATCAGCATTGCAAATAAGGCTTCTGAAGTAGACGAAGAATTCAATGCGCAGCATCTTCCCGCAATGGTTCCTATGACGAACCCAGCCCCGAATCAATACCTGCGGAATCAACACCTGCGCGTGCACTGTCGGACTGTTTCGGCTGCAGCACTCTTGGGGTGTCCATCTCTCAGAGATGACCAGGCTGTGCGGTTTGCATCTGACGAACGGTCAGATGTCAGGAGGACGGCGAGGCTTCCAAGTTTCAGGTATCTTGAGGCATAGGGCTGCAACTCAGCAATTTGTGGGTTTCACACAACGCCTGTCTCGACACGCGAAGCATGGAGGCCATCCAACACCGCACAGCCGACATTGGCACAAATAACTTGAACCGATAACTAAAGTAGCAGTCAAGTGGCAAAACTTTTCCATACACGCCCGCTCCAGGTTTTAAACCATCGAGGATTCAAGCCCTGACTACCCACAGTTCTCTGCTCGACCTTGACAGCTCCACACGCAGATTGTTCAGTGCACTTTGGCACTTGCACTACTTGCATCGCTCAGTAGGCCTTTATGAACTGGGCCGTGTTCACGAGGTTAGCTGCCACCAGTTCTGGCGACATGTTGGCATCCAAATTGTNGGCACTTGCACTACTTGCATCGCTCAGTAGGCCTTTATGAACTGGGCCGTGTTCACGAGGTTAGCTGCCACCAGTTCTGGCGACATGTTGGCATCCAAATTGTCCCAAAAGTCCTTGAACGGATCCTCGCTTCTCATGGTGTTGGTGGGCGCCACAGGAGCAGTTGTGACGAATGAAATGTCTTCCGAGATTCCCATTGCTGCAAAGAGCTTGACTGCTGCCTCCTCTGGTGATGCGTCGGTATCGATGAAGGCCCAGAAATCCTCACTACCCCAGCCATCTGTGTTGCATATGGACTCTTCTGCCGAAGGCTCTTCTGTCTGCGGTGTTTCGGCAGAGTTGCTGGTGGGCTCCTCTGCCATGAGACAGGCCAGGGCGGCAGCATCCTCCTGTGACAATTGAGCATCAATCGGCTTCTTCNGTGGGCTCCTCTGCCATGAGACAGGCCAGGGCGGCAGCATCCTCCTGTGACAATTGAGCATCAATCGGCTTCTTCTCCGAGGTCTCATTGAGGGTTAAGTGGACATCCGGTGCCTCTGCTTGCAAGGGCTGCTCTGCTGCCATCATGGCTGCCATTGCTGCAGCATCCTCTGGTGACATCTGCGTGTCCGCTAGCTTCTTCCGTGAGGTCTCCATGAGCATTGTCATAAAGGCATCCGGTGACTCTGCAGCCACGGATTGCTGAGATTGAGGTGCGTCGTTTGTGCTGCTTGAAGGCTGCTCTGCCATCATCGATGCGGCGTCCTCGGGGGACAACTGGGCTTCGTCTGGCTTCCCCTGCGAAGTATCACTGAGCACCTGCCCAAAGGCCTCCGGCGCTTCTCCATCGAGGGGTTGCTCTGCCTGCCGTGCTTCTGTCAAGCTGCTTGTGGGCCCCTCTGCCATCATGGAAGCCAGGGCAGCAGCATCTTCTGGCGACATCTGGGGGTCTGTTGGCTTTCGTTGTGAAGTCGCAGCGAGCATCTTAAGGAATGGATCCGGCGCGTCATCCTCTTTTTCCACAATTGGCACCCCAGTGGAAGCCGTTGGCTTCTCCGGAGGTTCCACCACAGGCGCCTGCTCTTGTAGTGGAATTCTCATTACTTTTGTATATTGTAGAGCTTCCTGATTATTGCTATAGTATAATATACCCCAAAACCCCAATTCCAAAAATCAAGGCCCCTGTATTACAGAAAACTGTTATAGAACCTTTTCAGGAACCCTTAAAGCAGCCCTTAAGGAACCGTTAAAGGAACACTTAAAGGAATCCTAAAACCTATTAGTACCACTGGTGCCTGAGCAGGAACCGAACGTCGGTCTGCTTGACCGAAGAGCTCCAACAAAGCCTGTCCTAGGTGTCGATTTCAACAGTCCCCCAAAACCATTTATAATTATGGCTCTCTCTACATATATATATATATATATATATATATATATATGTATGTATGTATGTATGTATGTGTAAATATGCATATATGCAAAAATATGTATATAGCTCATATCGATACCTAGCGTCGATCTTGCATCTCCTGCTCAGCTGTCTTCTGGGCAGTTCTCTCGTTGAGCTCTCGCTGCTGCCGACGCTGGATCACGTCTCTCCTGAGGTTCAATCTGTCAGCACGTGAGACCATGTTGCGAACGTATTTCCGCAGCTTCCAAACGAAGACCTCACTCTCGAAGAATGGAGTGAGGGCTTCCTCACCCTCCTCTTTGAGACAGGTGATCATGTTCCTCATGTCGGGATCCCACTTCACTGCGAACCGCAGGCATTTGCACGGCGGCTGCAGCTCAATCCTGAACTTTGGGGCCTGCTCGTCTGTGGCCTCCTCTGCTGCAGCGCTCCTTGCGCGCGAGAGGTTGGCCAGGCGCTCGGTCAGAGCCTTGAAAAAAGCATAGCCGAGGATCAGCACAAGGAGCAAGAGCTGTAAAGCTATGGAGAAGAGAGCCACATCGTGGCAAAGCGCGGGCAAAAGTACCACGTCTTTCATGGTTGCCCGGTCCGTGAAGAAATACAACTCGATCATTCTCCCAACAGCTGGTGCTGCAGAGGAAAACTATTGCTTGAGCCGCCACTTTTTGGCATTCCGGGGTTCTGCCTCCGCGCGTTCGCACATCGAACAGGGGCTGCGGGCTTCGGGCTGCAAATGTAGCCTCCACATCTCTCTGATGCGCTGGGCAGCCCAAAGCTGGGTTCTTGTTGAAGGAAAGAACTTAAGTTACTATAACAATAAGGAAACCATATCATGTTCTATAGACCCCTATTATGGTAACTTAAACTGAATCCATAACAAGAACCCGGAAGGCTATCTCAAAAGCCCAAGCGCAAGCAAGCTTTCCTGGGGCGCTGGCACCTTCTACTTCTTGTTTCAAGTCCTGCAGACGTCGCAGGGCTATTTCAAGTCTACTACAGCTACTACAGACTAAGAGAAAATGCTCTGGGTTAAGGCTCTTGGGATTCGGGTCGTAGGCTTTGGGTTGGTTCTGGGTTTCGGGGTTTCCGTGGAAGTGTTTCGGGCTTCGGAGAACTACTGTACAAGCACGCCTTCAGCCCTCACCAAAAAGGTCCTCGCATGTGTCAACCCAAACCCTAATGTTTAGAATATGATTTGGGGGTATACTATACTATAACTATAATAAGGAACCCCCAAAATAGTATTGGTAATAATTTGGGCTCCTATATTAACCCCTCAGCTCGCGCACCCGCCAACACAACCCCCGAGCCTGACCCTCGCGGTCCTCGCACTCGTCGAGCTCGTCTGTCTTCACGCTGTCGATCGCTCTTTCCAAGTTGTCCGGAACGTGGAGTAGACTGAGGGCCTGGGTTAGGTGTAATATAGGGGCCTTAATAATTAAGATAGGGATTAGGGTTTAGGGTTCAGGGTTTAAGTGTAATATAGGGGGTTAGGGGTTTAGGGTTTGAGAAAGTTTCTCGTTTTAGCTTTCTAAGGAGCTTTGAAAGAAGGGGCGTTGTAACGGTTCTCTAGTCTGCGTGGGCCTCTTCACTGATTTTTGGCCTGGGGGCTGAGGATCCCCGCACGCTATATAAAGCGTGCAGGGGTTTAGGGCTTTGGGATGTAAAGTCGGGTTCTACCACAAAAGAGCTTTCACCTAAAACCTGCCCATCCGACAACCCCAAACCGAGACCCTACACAAAGCACCCCCTAAACCCTAAACCCTAGACCCTAAACCCTAAACCCTAACCCCGGACGCTGCTGGCATCACAGGCTGAGCCGCAAGCAAACTTGGTGTAAGAATATTTGTTCTCGTTGTCCAGGTCGTGGCTGTGCCTGGCACAGCTTTTGGGGGTTGTGGTTGTGCGATGATAAGAATGGGCGGGGCTGCACAATTGGAAGGAAGCGATGGGGGAGGTGTTTCGCAGCCAGTACCTATGCATAGAAAAGAATGACAGAAGGACTAAACTTGTGCAATCTATCTATCCATCTATCCACCTCTCCACCTATCCATCTATCCGTCTATCCCTCTATCCATCTATCCGTCCATCCATCTATCCATCCATCCATCCGTCCGTCCGTCCGTCCGTCCGTCCGTCTATCCAACACATCTATCCATCCAACTATCTGTCTATCTATCTACATGAGTATGTGTATACACATACATACTTACATACATACATATACATATATATATATACATGCACATCGATGTATATATGTCGACATATACATATACATATGCATATACGTACACGTATTATACGCGTATACAGATATATATATATATATATGTACATACATACATATACATATACATGTGCATATACATATACATACACGCATACATATACACATGCATGTACATGTGTATATATATATATATATGTGCACATACTCACATGTGTATATGTATGTATACAGTATATGTACATGTGCATGAACATACATGCATGCATGCATGCATGCATACGTACATACACATGAACCAATGTCGACTATGGAAAGAGCACTGTTTACTTGTTTTGTCCTTCACTGCCTCATCTCTTAAGTTAACCTTTGCCAGGCAGGGTTTAGGGTTCAGGGATCAGTGTTTGGAGTTTAGGGTTTAGTCTGAGATGCAGGTGGCGCCACCGATAAAGGTACCAGGTACAGAATGCTACAGACTCTGGGAATCCATTGCTCACAACTACCATCGACCTCGAAAACCGTACATCCTAAACCCCATCCCCAAACCCAGAAGCCCTGAATGAACCCCCTCCCAAACCACTAACCCCGAAACCCCAAACACTAAATCCTAAGCCTTATCCGCGCGTCCATTATCCCCACAGACCCATCAAACCGGAAAGGCCCTAGATGCTAAGCGCCCAATGCCCAGCAAAAACTGCAAGACTTTATATAGAACTTTGCAAACCCCCAAAAAGCCTTGTAAACGCCTCATCAAACCTTTGTAGAACCTGAGGAAACCCTTCGGAGACGGGTTGCCTGCGGATCGCCTGCTGCAGGTCCTTGGTCAAGCATGGGCTCACAGCTTACGGCTCAGGTTTCGGGCTAGGGTGGTTAGGGATTAGTGGCTTGGGGCTCAGGCCTTTGAGTTGAGGGTCTAGGTCCTTGCGGTGGTCAGATTGGTGGTCGTGGTGGTGGTGGTGGTGGTGGTGGCGGTGGCGGTGGCGGTGGTGGTCGTGGTGGTGGTGGTGGTGGTCGTGGTGGTG
>BGNK01000064.1:63304-99882 GCA_003297005.1 Symbiodinium sp. clade A Y106
CGGTGGCGGTGTCGGTGGCAGTGGTGGGGGTGGTGACAGTTATGTTGCTAATGATCCTAACGGCACTGAACAAGAAGAAGATAACGATGTTGTTCATGATGGTGGTGCTGATGACGACGATGATGACGATGACGATGACGATGACGATGATGACGACGCTGAAGACGACGATTATGATGGCGAACGGAAAAGGACATTTCGTGTTTCTCGTGCACTCGGAGGTATATTATCATCATCATGGAAGAGACTGCTTGCTCCAACTCATGCAATTCTTTCTGGTCACGCAGCCTGGCTGCTGCACAGTCATGTAATTGGCCAAGCAGGATGCGATTCTCTTCTTGCCGTTTGCGGGCTTCCACCTGGCATCAGGCCTCCAGGCGAGCCAAGCCCGCCTGCAATCCAGCATCGGGACTGTCCTTGATGTCGCAGTCCTTGATGGTATTGCTATACAAAGCCAACCCTGCCCTGTAAATCGACGACGACGCCCCAGCAGAGAGAGAGAGAGAGAGGCAACCAAAAACAGAGAGCGATCACGAGGATGAAGGCGAGCGAGAGCGCGGGCGAGAGCGAAAGCGAGAGCGCGAGTCGGAGGAAGCGCAGGAGTGAGCCAGGAGACAGCAGAGTTATTCATGGATTTAGGGCTTAGGGATCTAGGGTCTAGGGCTTTAGGGTTTGGGAGTTGGGGGTTTAACGGATACCGAAAAGGTTCGAAAAACATTGACTTCACCATTGACAAACACACCACACCCTCGCACGGACACACACGCACACATTCAAAAAAAGGTTTGGCTTCTATTTCAGCGTTGGTAGGGCAGGGTTCAACCCGCTCAGATTCGAACATGGGTACAGGTCGCCACACAGCCCAAGCCACTAAACCCTGCCGAAACTCCAAAGCTCAAAGCCCTGTCTTAGTTGCTGAGCTCATAAGCCCCAAAAAGTGTACACTTTCAGTTTTATAGTGGGTAATCTTATGCCAAAAAGTGTAAAGTGTATCCACTCAGCTACTAAGCTGTAGTTTAGGCACCTAAAACTCCTAGACCCTCTATTCTAAGTCCTTCAAGCCCTTACACCCGAAAGCTCAATCGGCAATCCGGTACTTGAGTCTACTCCCTAAACCCTACATCCGCAACCCTAAACCCGAAAGCCTCAAGCCTCCAAGACCTACTGTCTGCAGCCTCTAACCCCGCTCTGGAAAACACGAAGAACTATCCTTGTGGAGATCCTTTTAAGACAAGGGATGGTGATGGTTTTGTTAGTTTTTTAGGATTGAGGGTTGAGAGTTGGTTTATTCAGGGTTTAGGAGTATCGGGTTAGCATTTGTACTACGCAGACCTGCGCTCGATTAGCAGTGTCTTCCTCAGGGCTATCTCACAACAAAGTATAACATAGAACGCCCCAAAACCACTGCCTAGCTGACCCTTCCACCCTGAAACCACACAAGATGCCGCAGTGGGTCCGCTTTGCTGGCTTTCAGCTTGTCATCGAGCTCTTGCAACTGCTCCTGGGCCTGAACATGAGAAGAACTTTCGGTAGGACTTGCGGTTCAGGGCCGGGCGTTCGGGAAATATACGATTTAAGGGATTCGGGGTTCAGGGTTTGGGTTTAGGGTTTTAGGGTTTAGGGTTTAGGATTCAAGGTTTGAGGTTCCCGACTATCTAAACCTCGAACCTCTAACCTCCCCAACCCTGGACTTTCCTACCTGGTCCCTAACATCGTTTCGGGTTCCTAAGTAGGGAGCTGGGGATTTACACGACTGGAGGAGTTCAGGGAATCTGCTGGGCATGCAGGGGTTTAAGCAACCCTAAACCCTGAACAATAAACCGTTAACCTCAAACCCTAAACACAAAACTTCAATCTAAGTGTTTTAGGGCTTTAGGCTTTCGGGGCTTAGGGCTTCGAGCTCTGAACCCCCGAAAGTTCTATACTCCGGAAAGATTACAGCTTGAGGCCTTATCCAATCTGTCCGGTTTCAAAGTCCATGTGAGGATGATGCTTGACACACTGTAAACCAAAAAACCTTGAACACCCAGAAGCCCCAAACCCTTCAATGCTCCTACGCGAACCTCAGGGTTTAGGGACTTAGGGACTCGCGTTTAGGGCTGGGGCTTTGCGATTAGTATGTTTGGGGGGTTTGTGGTTAAGCCCTACACAAGCCTGGGGCTCAAGTACCCGATGCAACCTGAGGGAGCCATCTGCAAAAAGGCTTAGAGTTTGGGGTGCGGTATGGGTCCATCGATACGTAAAAATGAAAACTATGCATCTAGGTTTCTGTGGCTTTTACACCCCAGCTCAGCATTTAGGGGTTTGGGTTGTCATGTGGCTAACGGCTTTAGGGTTTAGGCTTGTATGAGGGCTGCAGATGTAAAACACCAAACTGCAAGATAAACTAAGAACATCCAAAATCGTTTAGTTCACGACTCCTTTGGAGGGAACCTGATCCTGTAGCCGAAAACATTAGGGTTTAGGGTTTAGGGTTTAGGGTTTATCGTTTTAAGGAACTATAGTAGGTCTTTTCAGCTACAGGATAACCCTCGTCGAATTAGAGCAAAGTGCCCTTAACTAGCGGCTCCTGGGGACCCTCCAAATGCTCCGCAGATTCGCCGAGCATAGTCTTTACCACCAGGAGCCGCAAAACACAAGCTTAAGGTATAGGGTAAAGGGTTACCCTAAACCCTCAGACATGACCCAACTCAAGCCACAAGCCGTAAACCCGGAATCCTAGACCCTAAAAGCCCTTTTCACTCCAAACTTTCACACCACACAAAGCAGAACATCCCTGGCAAGGCGCGCAAAAGTTAGGGATTTCGGGGTCTGGGGGCCTAGGGTTTTGGGTTTAGGGATCACGGCTTTGGGTAAAGGATTTAGGATTCAAGGCGTCCAGCTTTTTCGGTGCAGATCGCATGTGAGGGCTGTTGCGCACTTTCATCAGTTGGACGATCAGCACAAAGATATATGATGAGTCAAGCCATGAACCCGACAAGCGCGCCACATTCGCCATGCCATGGTGCCCCGTCACCGGCGCAAGGCACATTCTATCAGACTTAGATTTGGGGGCTCCCGTTTAGGGGTTAGGGTTGCCAAGGAGCAGAACCTGCAACGAAATCCTTAAAGAACCCTAAACCCTAACCCTTTGAGAAAAATAAACGCTAAACGGTTAAACCGATACAAGACCCTAAACCCTAAACCCTTAAAAGCTGAAAGAACCCCAAACCCTAAACCCTTAAAGAACCCTAAACCCTAAACCCTTAATCCCACAAAGAACCCTAAACCCTTAAAGAACCCTCAACCCTCGATCCCTTCAAGAACCCTCATATCGGCCTGAATAATTAGAATAGGGTTTTGGGGTACATTATACTATAAATATAAAATTTAAAAAGGAACCCTCAAGAATAGTATAGGCAATCATTAAGGCCCCTATATTAAACCCTAAACCCTAAACCCTTAAACCCTGAAAGAACCCTAAACCCTTCAAGAACCCTAAACTTACTAACCCCAACCCTATACCCTCCGTCCCTTAAAGAACCCTTAAAGAACGCTAAACCCTAAACCCCCGACTCCCAAAGCAACCCTAAACCCGTAAAGACCCCTTAAAAAACCCTAAACCCCTAAAAGACCCCTGAAAGCCCCTAAGAGCCCTAAACCCTAAGCCGGGGGCCTCGGCGATCTTCTGCCGAAGCTCCTCCAGGTCGGGTGACCCGGGATCGGCCTTCCAGGGTGATGAGGGGGTTTCGAGTTTAGGGGTTGAGGGGTTTAGGGTTTTAGAGTTTAGGGGTTTAGGGTTTAGGGGTTAGGGGTTTCGAGTTTAGGGGTTGAGGGGTTTAGGGGTTTAGGGGTTTAGGGTTGAGGGGGTAGGGGTTTCGAGTTTAGGGGTTGAGGGTTTGAGGGGTTTAGGGGTTTAGGGTTTAGGGGTTAGGGGTTTCGAGTTTAGGGGTTGAGGGGTTGAGGGGTTCAGGGGTTTGGGGTTTAGGGGTTAGGGGTTTCGAGTTTAGGGGTTGAGGGCTTGAGGGGTTTAGGGGTTTAGGGGTTAGGGGTTTCGAGTTTAGGGTTTTAGAGTTTAGGGTTTAGGGTTTAGGGTTTAGGGGGTTTTTAAGGGTGTTTAGGGTTTAGATCGCGGTTCTATCAGGCTTCTAAAGAGGCTCTATATAAGGCCTATCTTATCATGCGCGTTCATGTCTTAATGAGATCAGACGGTTGTCGTTCTAAGCACTCATATGTGTTGGTACAGCAAAAGAGGGGTGAAGTTCTAGGAAGGGGTGGTGTCTTGCGGGATTGTTTACAGTGTCCTTTTTGCATCGCGGTGGTTTTGCAGGGCCTTCGTCGAGCCGCCGAGTGTTGTGGTGCTTTGTGCAGGTGTCCTGGACCTGAGGCCTGCTAGGGTTTAGGGTTTAGGGTTTAGGGTTTACTAATCTTGGTGAAGCCTATTAGTACTTGGAGGCCCAGGGGACTTAGATAAGTAGGATTATACATGGGGTAACTCCATTTAGGGTACTTATAACTACTCCATTTAGGGTACTTATAACTCTACTTATAACCTACTTACTAAGTCCCCTGGGCCTCTAAGTACTGTACCTGCTTCAACGACATTATTTGTCTTTGACGCATGATCATGATGAGGATGATGATGATGCTGACCGGCGGGTGCTTCTGGTCAGATACCCTAACCCCCCCTGGGCTTTTAAGTAACCAGGGAGAAAAAAGTATAAACTTTTATTTCACAATGGTTCCTTTAAGAAAAAAGTATTAAAGTATGGTACTCCAAAGCCCAGCCCCAAACCTAGCTCCAAAAGCAAACGAGCAAGTTGGACCCACCCATGGCGTGCTCGATCTTGCTGTCCCCGACCTAAATCCTCAAATCCAAGAACTTCAGAGAACAACGCTACGGCTCATGCTGCAGAAATGTCTGAGTTTACCGGGCTCAGGGGCGCAAGGATCTGCCAAAATCCGAAGAAACCCGGTGCGGCGAGAACGTAAAGTCGCGGAATCCATTGAAACTGTCAGGTCCACAGCAGTAGATGGCTCGTGCCCCGACGAATGCAGGGTGGCCATTTTTGTAACGAATTGGACTGCAGGGTTGTGATCGGCACCTGCAATTTCCATGACGCATCTGGCTGTGACTTCGGTGGGCGTGTCATCCGATCGGGTCACCCTGGTCTGCAGCAAAATATGCCCTCCCTCGGAATTGGTATTCGCATGGAGGTACTTGCGCTCCTGCTCTTACGATACCGCTCAAATCCAAAAATGGCAGGGTTCCGTCTAACTAGGAACATGCGGATCCTTGTTGGACAAGAAGGGAGTGGCATCCCATAAATGCATAAGGCTCGATGGTACACCTGAGCCCAGGTGGAATTCCAGACCGTTCGACCCCAAACCCCAAAGTCTAGACCCCTACACCCTTAACACCTGAGGCTTACTTGCCACTCCTCAACCCGGACACCCTCTGCTTGCAGTTTTAAGAGGCTGAAAAGTTAAGGACTTTAGGGGCGTGAGATGTGGAGGGCTTCGGGTCTTTGGGTGTTCAAGGTGTTCGGGTGTTTTGCGAGTCAGAGCTATGTTCTAGAATCCTGAGTTTCCGAAAACTAGGGGTACCTTACTTTGGGGTCCTTATAATAAGGATCCTAGTATTTAGGGTACTATCTTTGGGTCCCCTATTTTCGGAAACTCCCGCATCTTTAACCCCACAGCGCGGTTTGGGGTTTACAATTCAGGATGTAAAGTCTGGCCACTCACAACCGACCGTGTCCCAGAATCTAGAAGAATTCGCCTTGATGAAGAACCCTCACCACAAAGTCCCATGTCCGCATAACGCCAGAAACTTCACACGGGAAGTTCTCTAAGTTACGGTCCGGCTTTAGGTCCCCCAAAAACTACGGCACCCTTGCAGAAAGGAGCCTAAAAGGGGCCCGAAGTTAGAGAACTACCCATACAGCAACAAAGCACCCTGCCTCCGAGCCCTCGAGCCTGAACCAGTACCCTAACCCCTAACCCCTAAACCCTAAACCCCAAACCCCAAACCCTAAACCCTAAACCCTAACCCCTAACCCCTAAACCCTAAACCCCAAACCCCAAACCCCAAACCCTAAACCCTAAAACCCTAAACTTAAAACCCAAAACCCTCAGAGCCAGGAAGGCCTGATCGGTGCAGAAACTTCGGCGTCTCATCTGTGCCGCAGATGCGGGGGCAGGGTTTTCGGGCGGCGCCTCTGGCCCTAAAAATAACGGAATTTAAGGGACACTGCGGGGGTTCTGGAAATCTTCTCGAAAAACGGAAACCCGCTTCTGAGTCGCTGCATACTGCTCGGGTTTAAGGTTGGGAGTTAAGGTGTGGGTTGAGGGCTTCGGGTTGAGGATGTACGGCTTCAAAGCAATCCTTCAAGATTGCTCAAAGGAGCAAGACAAAACAATCAGGTGCTTTAAGCAGAGGTCTTGCTAAACCCTAAACCCTAGACCGTATACACCCTAATTAAACCCTACACCCTAAACCCTAAGCCCTAACCCCGTATCAACCCTAAACCCTAAACCCTCAACCCTAAACCCAAGCCCGCACACACCCTAAACCCTAACCGGATACACTCTAAACCCAATTTAAGCCCAGGTCTTGCTTCTTGGAACCGGGGCTCTGAACGGAAAGAAACCACAGGCGATCCCGAGCTTCCTAGACCCTAGTCGTCTGATATGGGGCCTTGAACCATTAAAACAAAATTTTGGGGTATATCATGCTATAATTATACTATGGTGCCCCAAAAATAGTAGTGGCAATCATTTAAGCCCCTTTAGAACCACAAGAGCCCTAGACGTAAAACCCTAAACCTCGGGGCTTTTGGGTTTTGGGAAAAACCGAACCACACTTCTGAAATCTTACATCCCGCCCGGCAAAACGGTAATGCGCAACCGTGTAAATGCCCCAAACCCCGGAAAATAGGGGACCGAAATATAGCAACCTAAGTAGTAGGATCCTGATGATAAGGACCCCCAAACAAGGCACCCCTAATTTTCGGAAACTCCCTAAACCCTAAACCCTTTATAGAACCCTTGTAGATCCCTAAAAGGATCCCTTTAAAGGAACCCTAAGGTATCCCTACTTTTCGGAAACTCCCCTGCCTTGAAAACCAGACCTCGGACCCGAACCCCCGAAACTGCCTGCGTGAACCCTCGTCCGACAACCACTTAAACACCAAAGCCCTACCTGGTTTAGGGTTTAGGGTTTAGGGTCCGCAAAGCCCTACCTGTGGCCGAAAAGACCTAAAGTAGAAGCCAGAAAGTTGGAACATCATTATCCTCATGCCCTTAAGGTAAAGTATAGGGGATCCCAGCACTAATCCTCCTAAACCCATGTTCCAACTTTCTGGGATTCACTATACCTTTTTAGGGCTCCTTATTATGGTTTCTAGATATCATTCCTCAAAAAGGCAGGTCTTTTCGGCTAGAGGTAAATCTTAACGACGAAACTCCCGCTAAATCCCAAACCCCTGAAAACAATAAGATGCTGTCGCAGGATTTCTCCCTAAACCCTAAACCCTCTGAACCCTAAACCCTAAACCAATGTGGCTCATCAAGCTTCTTGTCCCAGGATATCTGACATGCTCAATCCTCCTAAACCCTGAACCCCGAACCCAGGCCCTGAACCCTGAACCCTAAACCCCAAGCACCTGAATTCTTTCCGAACCTCAATAGAACCTTTTGAATTAAACCCTTGTAGAACTAAAATCCCCAACCCGAAAAAAAGAACTAACACCCTAAATCCTGAACGCTAAGGCCGCTAAGGCCCTAAGCCCCTAAACTTTAAACCCTCATAGGAACCCTTGTGGTAACCCTGCTAGTAGCCCTTAAAGGAACCCTTTTTTGGAACCCATATGGATCCCTGTTAACGGCTCCTTATGGAACCCTTATAGATCCCTTTTAAAGGCTCCTTATGGACAGGCCTCTGTGGGAAGTGCACCGGCCTGGAAGGGAACCGGAGCTCGTAGAAACTCAGACCTCGATAGGGGTTTAGAGGCTTAGGGTTTACAGGGGCTTCTGAACTAGAACCCCAACCCTAAACCAACAGCCCTAATCGCTAAGTCCTTATAAAACCCGTAAATTAAATTTACGGGTTTTATAAGGACTTAGCGGTTAGGGCTGTTGGTTTAGGGTTGGGGTTCTAGTTCAGGGTTCGAGAGGCGCTGTTAGGTTTCCGGGTGTTCGGGTTTAGTCCAGGCCTTCGGGGCCTTTAGGAGCGGGCCTCGCTCGTTGTATAGTAGAACCCAGAAAGTTGGAACATGGCTTTTTGAGGATTCGTGCTAGGATCCCTTATACTTAACCTTAAGGGTATGAGGGCAACTATGTTCCAACTTTCTGGCTTCTACTGTAGGGTGTTTGGGAAGTCTTTAACCGTTGCTAATTGCCTGCGCCAGGATTTGCAGGGTTTCGTCGAGGGCTATGTCGGTTCATTAGGGTAAGGTAGGGCCCAAAAAAGGCACATAAGCAAAAATTAGGATAGGGATATCCCATATAAACCCCCTTATAATGAAGCCCAATAAGGTAGGGATATGCCTATAAAATGCGTATGCTTATGTGCGTTTTGGGGTCCCTGCTAAGGGAGTCTCGGGTATTGCGGGTTTGGCCACTTAGGGTGTAGACTTTGGAATTCGGTACCTAACAGTGGTCATTGAGTCATTGATAATGGTGGCGACAATGCGATGCTGGTTTTCAGGATGATGGCGAAGATTTTGATTGCCATCAAGATAAAGATGGCGAGGGAGAGGATTGACGGTGCTGGAGCTGGTGCTGGTGCTGGCACATTCTCGACCCTTCCACCCTAAACCCAATCAAGAGTGGAGATATGAGATTTCCATTCCGCGGCGGCGAATACTTGCCAGCGTATCAAGGAGGTGTCCGTTGACGCCATCTCTGGAGTGGAGAATCCGGTTCCCACTGCCGTAGCCAGGGCCAGGAATGGTTGAACAGCGCCTTGCCCAAACTTGCTGCTTTCCCACACGCACTCTTATGACTGCAAGCCGTCCTAGATCTCTGGAGGAAAGCTGATTTCTGCCTAACTCAGCCTCAAGGACTACAGCTTAAAAGCAAAACACTACAGCCAAAACCCCTAAACCCTAAACCCTAAACCGGTGTAGGGTTTAGGGAAATTGCCAAAAAAAATCAAAACAAAGCTCTGAGACTTCGCAGCAGCCTGAAATCCGAAAACCTAGTTGGGGGAGCCCAGGGTTGGCGGGGCATTCGCAGGGTTGCGGGTTTCGGGTGTAGCATTTATGAGTTGAGGTACTATATGGGCTATTAGAATGGAGTTTTGGTGCCAGTATACTACCTATAATAAGGAACCCCCAGAATAGTATTGGTAGCTATCAAGGCCACTATAATACAGTGCTTCAGGTTAAGGGCTCGGGGTTTAGGACTTTTTTTCGCTCTCGAGCCTTACGCCTCACAGCCGAGATTGGGCCATAACTATGAAAACTCAACTCTTTGGGGAGTTGACGGCTTGGGTTTAGAGTTTGGAGCTTAAGGGAAACCCGTGAAACTGTCTGTCTCCTTTCTCCCCGCCGCAAGGTCCCTGGCTTTTGTAGTATTCGCGATGGCCTTCGGTGTCACATCCACGTCCGGAGTTTGGGGAGAGGCGTTTAGGATTTAGGCTTGAGGAGGGGAGGGGCTGGGTTTAGGACTCTTCGAAATTGAAGATCGATAAGTGTAGTCACCGCAGTTACCATGAATTCTTACCCTACTATGCTTGTATGACAGCTTGTGACGCTACTGTGTTAGCTAAACCCTCACCCGAATGTCTTGCAACTCGGAAATGCTGAACAAAGGAAACCGCAAAACCTCCGAAAGACAGAAAGCACTGGAAAAAGGGTCCGACACTCAAACGCACTGAAGGAGTTCCCTGCAATTCACAACAGTTGAGACAGCCGCTTCGCTCAAGAACTGGAATCGTTGAGAAGCCTCCGTACATGTACTCAGCATTGAGCCTCAAAACGGACTTTTCCGCAAACATGGAGAACTCAGTTGGGGCATCGGCAAGTCCTGCCAGTTTTCCGTCTGTCAGGAAGAGAACGTTCTTGCCATCAAATGAGCTCTTCTTCGGTGCATGAATGCAGTAAGGCTGAAGAGCTCCATCAGAGGTTGCAATGACGTAAAGATCTTCATTGTACTTCTTCGCGTTGTGAAGAACGTACTGAACAAGATATGGATCGTAGTTGCCCTCGAACTCGTTGTATGCGACCTCCACGAAATCGTTGTGTCTCGCTAAACGCATCAACTTGTTGATGAAATCAGCAGAATTCCTTGCTTGCTGCGTTCTCCACCGCAAGCTCCACACCACAAACGGCTCAGGATGATTGAATTCTTACGATCAAACAGATCCTAAACCCTGAAGCCTAAACCCTTAAGTACTACACCTGATGCTCTACTCAGAGACATCGTGGAGGCCCCACGGACCGGAGCCACAGAAGCCGGGTGGTAAAGGTTTAGGGCTTAGGGTTTAGGGTTTTGGAATAGGGTTTAGGGTTATCTGCTGCACACTGCCCTAAATGTGAAAATCCGTGGCTTATACCCTGAACCCCAAACCAAAACCGCGATGTTGGGTCTACTTGAGAGGCTCATAGATTCATAGATACAGTGGGGCTATCAATTACGGTAGCTGCACTTGTCACCAGTTGTAAGCCCATTCAAAGTACTTACAACCATATGTACAATTGCCATGAACCTTCAAGTATGCCGAAGATAATATAGGGTCCTCAATGATCAGAAACAGCTTCTCGGGTATGAATAGTATACTATACGGTTTACGGTTCAGGGCTTAGGGGTCCAGATCTCTATGTTTGGGCTCCTTGCTGAATTCTTGGAATGTCTCGAAAGTCCAGGATGGGAGGTCTTTGCTCGACACTGGGCTGTGGGGCTTCAGGGTTAAGGCTCAAGCTTCACTGAAGCCTCTCAACCCCAAACCCTAACCCCCCTGAATGTAGTTGTAATTAGAATAGGGTTGTTGGGGCTATACTATACAACAGTAATAGTAATAATAATAAGGAACCCCCAAAATAGTATAGGTAATTATTAGGCCCCTATATTAGTCCCCAAGGATGCGGTGCTCCTGGGTTTGGGGGGTTTCCGGGTCCCTGGTTCAGGAAACTCCGGGTTGACGGACCCAACGACGTTTGAACCTGGGCCTTTATTAAATTATTAGGGTTCTATAAGGGCTCCTTTAAAGGGTACTATAAGGGTTTTGAGGGGTTTAATGTAGGAACCTGATTAAGAAACCCTGGGCTTTTATTAGGGTTCCTTATATGAATCCTACTATTTTAGGGATTATAGGCCCAGGGTTCCTTAATCAGGTTCCTACATTACCTCTTGACCTACGGCCTGGTAAGTCCATACGAACCCTTGGCCTTGGCATTAGACTCCATAGGCCAGGAGAGGTTTAGGGTTTAGGTCGTTGGATTTAACTTTATGGTTTGGCGCCATTCTTGGTGTTTGGGTTTAGTGTTTGCAGGTATGCCTTCGATCGAGAATCCATCGAACGTCAGTGGCAGCAACCGGTACGCGCCTCGATAGCCGAGCCAATGCCGGCCGAAGCCGTGTTGCCTCTGGCCATAACGCAAGGGTTAGCTTGGTTTTTGGGTTTAGAGTTGCTGGTTCAAGTAAGGTGAAGGGTTTGGGTTTACTGCAGGTTCCACACCCTTTCTTGCCAGTACGCAATACTCAGCTCTGATAAGGAGCCCCAAATCGAAAGGGGTATGAGGGTACCACTGCGGGACCTGGCCGTATACTCAGCCTGTGCTCCCTAAACTCTGGGTTTGCGTCACAGAATGGCAGCGAGTTGGAGGGCTTAAGGTTTAGGGTTGAGGGTTTAGACCGGATTCAGGGTGTAAGAGTTTAGGGTTTAGGGTTTAGGGCTTAAGAGTTTACGATTAGTTGGCTGCGTGTGTGTTGGTGCGAAAAGACAGAACGTTCGCGTCAATCCCACCCCAGACCACCCAGTTCATAAGCTTTGGGCGGATGGGATGGAGGGTGGGCTGGAGGGAAATTTCAGTTTAATTTTTCCCACACTCTAAGTCAAACTCTGCACCCAAACTCTGACCCAGACTTTGACCACCAACTCTGGCGAGACCCAAACTTTGACCCAGACTCCAGACTCTGACCCCAAACTTTGACCGTGCCCTGAACTCTGACCCAAACCCTGGTCCAAACCCACACCCAAAACACGACTCCAGACTGTGAACGAAACCGATTTCAAGGTATGGCTCTAAGCACCGAAACTCGGATTTGGACCCTGCGCTCCAGACTTTGGCCCCAAACTCTGACCCGGACTCCAGACTCTGGCCCCACACTCTGACCCAAACTCTGATGCAGACTCCGGACCCAGACTTTCTCCCAAACTCTGACCACCAACTCTAACGAGACCCAAACTCTGACCCAGACTCCAGACTCTGACCCCAAACTTTGATCCTGCCCTGAACCCTGACCCAAATCCTGGTCCAAACCCAGAGCCAAGACTCTGACCCAAACCTATTTCAGGGTTTGGCTTTGGGAGCCGAGACTCGGACTCGGACCCCAAACCCCAAACTCTGGCCCCAAACTCTGACCCAGCTTCCAGAGTGTGGCTCCAAACTCTGACCCAAACTTTGACACTCCTGACTCTGGACCCAAATTTTGACCCAGACTGCAAACTCTGGCCCCAAACCCTGACCCAAACTCTGACCCAGACTCCAGACTCTGGCCCCAAACTCTGACCCAGACTCCCAACTCTGGCCCCAGACTCTGACCCAAACTCTGACCCAGACTCCAGATTCTGGCACCCAGACTTTGGCCCCAAACTCTGACCCAAAACTCTGACCCAGACTCCAGACTCGGGCCCCAAACTCTGACCCAGACGCCAAACTCTGGCCCCAACTCTGACCCAAATTCTGAGCCAGACTCCAAACTCTGGCCCCAGACTGTGACCCAAACTCTGACCCAGACTCCAGACTCTGGCCCCAGACTCTGACCCAAACTCTGACCCAGACTCCAAACTCTAGCCAGAAACTCTGACCCAAACTCTGACTCTAAACCCAGACCCTTGACTCTAAGCTCTGGACTTTGACCCAGATTCGAGCCGCAAACTCTGACCCAAACTCCGGACAATGGCCCCAAACTCTGACCCCAAACCCTGACCCAAACTCTGAAACAAACTCTAGGGACGCTTTGTAGGGTTTGGGGCTAACCATCATGTGAAAGAGTTTTGGCGTTCGTGTTGGAGTTTGAGATCCAGCCGGTCTCAAACTCAACGTTACGTGTTAATGGCCTAGGCAAGCTCGGGAGTAAGTAATACTCCCTCGGCNAGTTTGAGATCCAGCCGGTCTCAAACTCAACGTTACGTGTTAATGGCCTAGGCAAGCTCGGGAGTAAGTAATACTCCCTCGGCATTCCGGTCCGCCTAAGTCGAGGCGGACCGGGTTTAGGGTTTAGGGTTTAAGGGTTTAGAGTTTAGGGTTTAAGGGTTTAGGGTTTAGGGGTTTAGGGCTTAGGGGTTTAGGGGTTTAGGGTTTAGGGTTTAGGGTTTTTGGTGGGCCCTGACCCTTTTCTCTCCCAACTTTGAATTAAGCATTCAGGGCACAGGGCCGCTACAGGCTCCTTACAGAACCCTTATAGATCCCCTCAAAGCCTCCTTATAGATCCCGTGAAAGCCTCCTTATAGATCCCTTGAATGGCACCTCAATAGGACCGAGAGCTGAAGTCTGGGTCGCGAGCTGCGGACATCATCGGCTGGAGCCAAAAGCCTCGGTTTAGGGTTTAGGGTTTATAGATTTAGGGTTTAGGGTTTAGGGTTTCAGGTTTTAGGGTTTAGGGTTTAAGGTTCAGGGTTTAGGGTGGGCTCCAACTCACTCCTCCGAGTGCAACAACAACATGAACCTTCAAATCCCCAAGCCCTGAAGCCCCAAACCTCACTCAAAGCCTTGAAGCGCGGCCAACAACCCCAAGGCTCTAAAGCCATGAACAGGGGGACTGGATTCCTGAAGCCTATAGGAAGCGATGCTTGTGTACTACATAACATTCTACATGATCCAGGCATTGTATACATATATGTATATACACACATACTTTACATGAATGTATACATAGATACACTAGGCATATTAGATATCCCATTATGCAACATTTATCATAAACTGTATTATATGTCTGTATAACTATACATTTGTATTAATATTATTAACACCGGTAGTACTATTATTGTCCTAGTTATATTCATATCAATATAGGTGTAATGTACGTGTTATATATTGAAAGTTACGATGACACATATATATATATATATATATGTGTGTGTGTGTATTCTAGATATTATGTGTATATTATATATATATATATATATGATAAACATTACAAGTTCTACATAGCATGATGCAAGTTCATATCATATCATACATAGTCCGAACATTACACTATACTCTATGTGTACATATACATATACATATACATATACATATGCGATTACTACTACTATTATTGTTGCCAGTATTGTTGTTTTTAGTACAGTTACTAGTATTTGTCATAGAATTGAATTAGTAATTAGTGTTAGTGTTCTTAGTATTCGTATTATTACTATTGTCGTTCTTGTTGCTATTTGCTCCACTATTATACATTATAACTTGTGTGTTACATATTTTGTTCTACTACAATAGCCGCATGCCCCAAATCGAAGCCCTCGTTACCCATCGGGGCAGAAGCCTTGAACTTTCAGCCCTTTACACCTAGGATTTACGGTTTAGGGGCTTAGGGGTTTAGGGTTTGGGGCTTTAGGGCTTCGGGTAAAAACTCCTTGCGTCCATCCTATAATGGACATGAATACTGATTCCTAACAAGCCCCCTGTAGAGCTCTTAATGCGATGGCCTCAGGGCATAGATTCCCAAACCCTCCGCACCCTACCTCAAGCAAAATCTTCAGCTCTACGAGTCGTGCAAAGGGGCCTGTGAACCCTCTGCTGAGGATTCTTTCGTAGATCTTGCCGCAGTGTTGAGGGCTCAGATTTCTGAAGCAATCAACATGTACCCCAAACCCTAAACCTTAAAAACCCTAAACCCTAAATCTTAAACCCCAAACCCTGAACCTTAAAAACCCTAAACCCTAAACCTTAAACCCTAAACCCCAAACCCTGAACCCTAAACCGCAAACACCGAAGCCCAGGAACTTTGGGGCCCGAACCAACCGAGAGCTAAAGCTTCCTCCGTGCTACTCTGGTTCCAGGCCCAGAAGCGACGGTGTTGTTCTTCGGTTTAGGGTTTAGGGTTTAGGGTTTGTCGGGGACGGTGCTGTTCTTCTTGAGGGCTCTTAACTGAATCAGGGTTAAGGGCTTAGGAGTTTATGGAGTTTGAATGAAGCCTAGGAGTTTACGGAGATTGAATGACTGTATACCACAGCTTACAATGAACGAGAGAAGGGAGCTTCAACAAATTTCGGGTATACAGTTCAGGGTTTAGTGGACGTTGGAGCTTTAACCCTAAACCCTAAACCCCAAACCCCTAAACCCTAAACCCCTAAACCCTAAACCCTGGTTCGGTGAGTTCCAGGGCTTAGGGGGTTGGGGCGGCGTGGTGCTGAGGAGCTTTGGAGCTTCAGAACTAGTTCATGGGTGGGATAGTATCAAAGACCTACTGGGTTTTGTGAAGGCGTGTAATTTAAGTTACCATAATAGAGATCTATATATGGTTTCCTTCTTATGGTAACTTAAATTAGATTCCTCAACAAGAACCCAGTTTAAACTCGTATTCCCTATTGGGTTTAAGTACCCATAAAAATGTAAAATGTTATCCAACTATGACAGCGAGAAAGGAAGGCACCGCCGTCCCCTGCTTCTACGAAGCAGAACCCCCCTAAACCCTAAATCCTAAACCCTAAACCCTAAATCCTAAACCCCAAACCCTAAGCCTTGTCCGTGCTCTGAAATCTCTAGTGGTCTTGTCGACTTTAGAGCGGTGTAGGGCTTAGGGTTCACGGTTTAGGGTTTAGGGTTGGGGGCTTGGCGGTCTAGGATTCAGGAACTAAGGTTCAGGGCTCGTTTCGTGTGTTTGCAGGATCATGGAAAACAGAAGATGGGCTATGTTTCGGCTTGCATGCACCTTGAGGTCATTATCCACAAGAGCTGATAGGAGGTTCAATCGAGATAAGGTGGCTTTATCTTGAAGGATCAAGGCTGAGGATCTTGAGCCATCTATGAAAGGGTTTCGGGTTAGGGCTTAGGGTTCCAAAGCTTCGGGTTCAGAGTTGCAAGTCACTAAAACGAATTTCCCCTGAGGCTCGGCGAAAGAGCGACCTTTTTCCTTTAAGATAAGCCTGGGCACAGCCGGCGACACGGTCTCGCAAAGGCCAGATTCAGAAATTTAGGGTAATAATTAGATCAAGAACGTATACAGGGACAATAAAGGTACACTGGTACACTATTGCAAATTTTAGGAGTTTAAAGTCTCAAAGTCGAAAGCTTCTAAGTCAGGATCTAGGGGCCTAAATAATTAGAATAGGGTTCTGGGCTATATTAAACTATAAATATAATAAGGAACCCCCAAAACAGTCTAGGTAATAATTAAGTCCCATATATCAGGGCAGTGAACGTGACTGGGTTGCCTTAGCTGGTGCTCTCGGCTGCGGGGAGCAGCTGTGAAACATGTGCCGCCGGTGCAGGCTCACCTGCCGTGCATCTCCCAACCGTAACGGTTTAGGGGTTTTTGGGGTTTAGGGTTTAGACCCAAACCCTAAACCCTAAACCCTAAAGCCCTAAACCCCTAAACCCTAAACCCCTAAACCCCTAAACCCTAAACCCCTAAACCCTAAACCCTAAACCCCTAAACCCTAAACCCGAAACCCTAAACTCCGAACCCCCCATCCGACTCCCTAACACGCTAGACAACTCCGAAATTTGGGGTTTTGGAGCTTGGGGTTCGCTGATCTCAAAACCGGGAGCACGAAACGCTTCATCGTAAGTCCTGCACCCTAAACTCGAAACCCCCAAGACGAAAGCCCCGAAACCAGATCCATGGGTTCGTATTCGGAATCTAGGAGCTTCCCCTCTAGGGAATAATGATACCGAAATAGAGTGAAACCCGGCCTGGATCACACATCGAAGATCAAAGATGCCACGAAAAAGTTTTCCGGAGAATCTCTGATCTCTGATCCCACGCCGGCTTCAATAAAAATACTGACTTATACTGGTAACTCGGCCCGGATCCGAGTTCATGGATCAGAGATTGTCCGGCAAACTTTTTCGTGGCGTCTCTGATCTCTGATCCGGGCCGGGTTTCAGTATAAATACTGAATTATACTGAATTATACTGGGCATGACCGCGGCATACTCGGCCCCTTTCGGCTTATATAGCAATGTTCGTATACACTAATCCATGCGTGCACGTGCATTAGTATAGACATGTGGTAGCAAACATGTATACAGAAAGGCTTTGAGGTAGGTTTCGGGGGGGTACCATATTTATCTACACACACCCAAACGCACACACACACACATATATATATACACACATTTACCATCTTACTGCACTTGTATTTATCTAACCCTGACACCCTCAACAAGCCCAAGCCCGACACCCCAAATCCCGAAACCCTGCAATGCCCAAGCCCTCGAACCCTCAAACCCTGGGTTTAGGGTTTAGGTTTAGGGTTTAGGGTTTAGGGTTTAGGCCCCAAAACCTGAACCCCTAAACCCTAAACACCGATTGATGTGACAAGAGCTCGGCAAGGCCTCCCAGGGTGCCATCCCCAGGGAGAAGGGGCGCCCCAGGAAGGGGGAGCCTAGGCTTTGATGGTCTGGGGCTGGGGGGGTTTAGGGCTTAGGGTTGCGGGCTTAGGGCTAATTAAGGGATTCAGGGTTTCGGGGGGGCTCTTCTTGAGAGGAGTTTCTGGGTGGTTTACGAGTGTGTGGCCTCGAGGGGGGCCTAAACCCCAAACCCTAAACCCTAAACCCCAAACCCTAAACCGGGGCTCTGGGATTCAGGGATTAAGGGATGAAGGTTCAGGGTTGAGGGCATGGGCGGTTGGAAGCGGAGCTGCTGTGCAGTTGCTGTGCCCTTCTTCCGGGGATCTCAAAAAAATAGGGTTTACCCCAAACCCTAAACCCTAAACCCCTAAACCCCAAACCCTACGGTTTGGGTGTCCGGTTGGGGGCTAGGGTTTGGGATACATACTGAGCCCGAAAAAGTCGGAACATGAATTCGTGGCGCTTAGTGCTGGTAACGTAGGAACCTGATTAAGAAACCTTGGGCCGTTACTAGGGTTCTATAAGGGTTCCTCTAAAGGGTACTATAAGGGTACTATAATACGGCCCCAAAAAAGCACATAAGCAAAAATAAGAATAGGGATATCCCATATAAACCCCCTTATAATGAAGCCCATTAAGGTAGGGATATCCCCATAAAATGCTTATGCTTATGTGCTTTTTGGGTCCCTAATATAAGGGTTTTGAGGGGTTTAAACCTGATTAAGAAACCTTGGGCCTTTCTTAGGGTTCCTTATATGAATCCTACTATTTTAGGGTTATAGGCCCAGGATTTCTTAATCAGGTTCCTACATTATCCCCTATGCTGTACCTTCAGGGCATCAGGATGGGGATGCTCCGATTGTCTGGCTCCTACTGTAGGGCCAAGTAAGGTTTGGGGGAATGCCGAGTTAAGGGGGGGCCTAATAGGCTTAGGGTTTAGGGTAAAGGGTTTTGGGAAGGTTTCAGGGTTGTCATTTATATCTTCTACAGGTTGCAAAAAAACTGATCAACGTTTCGGTGCGGTCTTTTTGAGTCTCAGACCTCAGCATGTAGATGCCCACGCAAAGCCCAAAGCCCCAAATCCTAACACTGCACCACCAAACCTGCACCCCGCTAGCCCCCTAGCCCTGTTCCCCCATAGGGATCCCTTTAATCTCGCTCCTTTAAGGCATACATCGCAAACCAGCTCAATTAACTCATACTAGATCCTCCTCTTCAGTGTTGAAGCAACTTCTGAATCAAGGAGTATACCTTAAATCAACCAAAAACCCTAAACCCTGCACCATAAATAAACTTAACTCATGCTTCGGCGAAGGATCCGTGCCGACTTTGAAGGGGAGCTCGAAAGTGAAGGGTTTAACCAAGCGCAACCCTGAGCCTTGTACTTTTTGGGTTTCCATAATCCGCAGCCTTATATAACGCAAGGTATGCTCCTTGGTTGCAGTAGTCCTTCAACCTGCTATTAAGCATTGCTTTCAGGAGGGTTTGTTTATTTCTATGTAGACTCACCCATGCTCCTAAGGAGCCCTACATACATTAACAGGGCTTCCCCCTGTTGTTAGGAGTTAGGATGAAGGGGACCCTTGGGGATATAGACCCTCTCAGTAAGGTCCCTGTTAAGAGAGCCAGAAGTAGAGTTAAGAAGGGTCCCCTTTAAGGGGTCTCCCTCCTACTACCTCCGAGTTGTAAACCTTGCTTCACTTAACTAGCTCATGGTTGGGATGGTATTAAAACTGTACATGTTTATGTCTTAGTGGGTTTAAGTACCCATAGAAATGTAAAATGTTACCCAACTATGACAAAGCTAATTTCAGGGTTTCAAACCCGGTGAGCGGGCGCTCGCGCCTGCGCGCTGGCCGCCGGAGGGACCCAGGCCTGGGAAGGAGCCGGAAACCCGCCTAAAGGGGTTTAGGGTTTAGGGTTTAAGGGTTCAGAGTTTGGGGGTTTAGGGGTTTAGGGGTTTAGGGGTTTAGGGGTTTAGGGGTTTAGGGTCTATTGTTAGCAGCAGAACGCACGGACTTTTTGTTCACTTGAGCCAATGTCGTAACGTAGGTAAAACACTAGTATACGTATACAAAAGGATTAAAAACACCCCCCGCGCATTGGAGCGCAGCGGAGGAGGCGTACAACGACATACCTACGCTACATCATGGCACTGCTCGCTTTGCGAGAGTTACAAAAAGATCTGTGAATGCGGACTACCCTTCACTCACTCTGCACAGGAGGCAAACCGACCCGTCAGGGTGGTGAAGNAAAAAGATCTGTGAATGCGGACTACCCTTCACTCACTCTGCACAGGAGGCAAACCGACCCGTCAGGGTGGTGAAGTACTGCAGTGTCGATGCAAAAGGCTGTAGAAGAACGAACCGACATGACAGTGGGGTGAGTCGCAGAAGATTATACTCACAAGAAATAATCGCTGTTGCATGCGATTCAGTGCACCCCTGTGCGACACTGTGCCCTCAGAACGCGGAGCACCTTCCGGTGTCGGANTCCCACCCTCTAATGAACCATGCGACTTGTTCCACAGGATGAGCAACCAAGACCTCCCGGTCGGTGAAATCCGGGATGACAAACGGTACCTCGCTTGGAGCGAGCCGTTGCTCGTATCGGGCGCGCAAGGCTGCCCAGAACCATGCATCGGTTCTTGTGGCATCAACAGGCATAGGTCTGGTAGGATCGAATCCACGGCCATCTTGGTCACGCCNTTGTGGCATCAACAGGCATAGGTCTGGTAGGATCGAATCCACGGCCATCTTGGTCACGCCAGTTGCGCAGCCGCTCGGCTGGGAAGCCGGTGAACTGCTGCTCCAAGTTCTGGAGTTGCTGCTCGATGGCTTCATCACACTGACGCAGATGCCTTATGCGATCATTGGCAGCTTCCTGAAAGGTGCGTCCACCCCCATAGTCGTGGCGACGGGGGGATCTTGTCCTAGCANCACGCCCTCCGGCGGCTGACGCAGCAACACTGGGCTCTCTTGATTCTGCCGGGGCGGCAGAGGGAGCAGGTGCATCGCCAACGGCAAAGCCTCGGACCTCACCTCTTCCTGCAAAGTAACCTGCAACCTCAAACGTAGCAGAAATTCCTGCCACCCCCAAGCTTCGTAGCACTAATCTGGATCGTCATGGAAACCCCAAGTTCGTAGCACTCATGTGTTCTCGCGAGCACTTATTAATGATCACGTGCGTTTTTGTATTATATGCTGCTGGTGCAGCTCATTTGGGCTAAAAGTTATCCAACCTGCCCTGTGCTGCTGAACCGGCACACGTGCGCCCTGTGTGTGCGTGTATGTAGATCTGCACGGAGACGATGCTGAAGTTGATCATCCAGACCTCAGCCAGCAGGTACTGCCTACGAATGGCCAGTGACGTTCAGGTGCCACCGTCCCTCTGCATGTGTGAATCGCTCTGCAGTATATGCTCATGTGTGTGGATGCATACCTCTTCGATGCTGCTGCCTTCTAGGTCTCAGTTTGCTGTTGTGCTGGCGGTAGCTAGTTGGGGATGGCGTCCCCTGCAGCTCACAAGTGGTTGCGGAATGCAGTGTTGGCAAATCGCGGTGCAGCCGGTCATTTGGCGTTGACGCCGAATGATTTCCTCAATCGCAATGATGTGATCAACAATTCCGTGATCATTTCAACCGTGATATCCTTTCACGGGCTTCGCCCGAGTGTCGACGTCTTGACGGATGAGGTTGATGCTTTTTTCCGGGCGGCCAGGCCCAGAGGGAAGCCGGAGATCAGCAGCAACACGGCGTAGTTTTGTGCTTGCATGAGTTCTTGCGTTGCACTGCATTTTCTAGATGTGTTTGGCAGCTTAGGGGACGTGTGCCGGACCCAAGCATGGGTGTTGAAACGCATGGTCTCAATCTTCGCAAGGGCAGCTCGGAGGGGACACTACCCGAGGGAGCGTGCCTTCAGAGACATCTACCATGCAGCAGGGATTCCTCTTCCAGCTCACCCGAGTTGCTTGTACCAATATCTGATCTATGTGCTTTCGTGATTTATGCTTCGATTTGTGCATCTTCATCTTTAAGGTGCTGATAAAGATGTCGAGTCTGATGAGTGTGATGGTGATGATTTCAGCAGCAGCGACGAAGAGGCGGAGAGCGAGTCGTGCAGTGCAGAGGAGATTTAGTACTACTGCTACCACTACTACTACTCGGGTGACAACAAACAACAACAACTACTACTACTACTACTGCTACTACTACTACTACTACTACTACTACTACTAGCCTCGCCCCAGCAGGACTTAGCAGTGGAGCCCGAGGAAGAGGACGCTTTGAAGGATCCCAACTGACTCCAGATTGCATGCGGTCAACAGCAGCAGACAAGCTAGATTTGAGATGCTTGCTTGCACTTGCGACCCGTCACAAGCCAAGGCACCGACCTAATGGCCGGCTCATTGCAGAAGCTGTTGCCTGAGGAGTCAGTCAACCCCTGGGTGTTGACACCAGAGCCCAAAGGAACCCAGGCCCCAATAGATCAGCAGTGCGTATTTGCAAGTAAATTCAACCCTAAACCCTACACCCTAAAACCCTAAACCCTAGAAGCCCCATAAAACCCTAAACCCCGACTAGGCTTTGAAGGATCCCAACTGATTGCATGCGGTCAACAGCAGCAGACAAGCTAGATTTGAGATGCTTGCTTGCACTTCGCACCCGTCACGAGCCAAGGCACCGACCTAACGGCCGGCTCCTTGCAGAAGCTGTTGCTTGAGGAGTCAGTCAAGACGCCGTGTTCCGGGAAGGGCAGTGACTGTGGAAGCGCTCGAATGAGCCAGCGATCCATGGGTTCATCTGACAACCCCTGGGTGTCGACACCAGAGCCCAAAGGAACCTAGGCCCCAATAGATCAGCAGGGCGTATTTGCAAGTACATTCAACCCTAAACCCTACACCCTAAAACCCTAAACCCTGCTTAAAGCCCCATAAACCCTAAACCCCGAACTCCTATTGGTTTTTAGACCAGGATTGGTGATACCAAGTCGACTAGCAATCCAATACGTTCGACTGCTGAGGATTGTCTTTCTCGGCGCCCAACACACCCGAGAAGCTGGCCATCACATCCGCGGTTCCAGCAGTCCGCCCAGCTGCGGCCTCGGAGATGGCGCAGGCTGACAAGCAGGTCTTAGACGAGCTGCTAGCAGAGGAGGAAATGCTGGTACAGTTGCAGATCATGCAAGAGCTGGAGCTAGAGGAGGCTAAGTTGGCTGAACTTGTTTCTGCCCTCCAGCTAGACACGAAGACGACCCAGCTGTCTTCCCCAACTTATGCCCGCTCCTGTGTCCTGGTTGCATGATCTGATATAGCATGTACTGTCACCTGCCACGTGCATGCAAGAACAACAACGCCTGAACACCTAAGGTCCTGATGTTTTCGACACAGTGCCCTTTGAGTTTCCGGAGGTTGTCCCCGAAACGGCTCTGACGGCGAAGCTGCTCGGAAGAAAGGACTCAAGCTGGCTGCAGTCCGAAGCCTCTGAGATCGAGAGCCCGATCACTGGGCCGAGTCAGGGGCCAAGCCTTGAGAATATCCCAGCAGCAACCCACCCAGCCGAGCAGACTCGGAGGCCTGCACTTTGGGTGTTTCCGGCGCATGACGATGAGGCTGGGAAGCTTCGCTACAATGGATTGTCGAAGGAGGATCCAGAAACGGGTCTGCTGGAGCCGGCACTGGGAACAATGCCTGCGCAGGCACCGGAGTCGCCACAGGCCTTGGACACAGGGGCTGATGGTGCAGAGGATTGCAAGACAGAGCAGGCAGAGCTGGGGGTTCACAACCCAGAGGATTGCGAGACAAAGCAGGCAGAGCTGGGGGTTCACGACCCAGAGGATTCCGAGACAAAGCAGGCAGAGCTGGGTCGCGAGCACAGCCTCGCTTCGGGTGACGCCGCACCCATCCCTGCTCCAGCCATCCTGAAGAGATTGCCGCCCATCTCGCCAGCAGAGCAGAGCGCTCTGTCTGCTGCTGGCAAACATGCAGCGGATGAGGAAGCCGATGAAGACGAAAAGCCCAAGCGGTCCAACCGGGGACGTGGTGGGCGCGGCCGTGGACGTGGCCGAAGTGCTACAGGACGTGGGCGCGGCCGTGGCCGCGGTCGCAGAGTGGATGAGGAGAAGGATGACATCAGCGAGCAGCCTGAGGATGTCTCAATGGAGGAAGAGACGGCGGCAGAGCCACCAGCAAAGCGCCGGGCTGTGGCAAAGTGCAGCCCAAAGACAAAGGCCAAGGCCAAGGCCAAGGGGAAGAGCAAGCCGGTGCCCAAGGCAACGTGCCGGCGAAAGGCAGCAGTGGAGGAGGAAAGCGAGGATGCTGAGGATGCCACGTGCTATCACGGCTCCCCCTTGGCAGCGGCTCCCGGCACCCCGGAGTCCGTGCACGAGGCCAAGAGGGCAACGGCCAAGGGTAAGCCAAAGGCGAAAGCAGCAGGGCTGCCAAAGGGATCCAAGCCGTCTGCTGGTTGCAAGCGCAAGGCTGAGACCAGTGATGGATCGGCTGCCAAGCGAGCCAAGCGTGGAACCGGAAAGGATGTCGCTGAGTCCGATGATGCTCTGGCTGCCAAGCAAGCCAAGAGCCGCAAGAGTGTGGCCTACCATGCAGCTCGGAAGGCTGCCAAGGAGCGCGGGCTTTCGGATGAGGCCGCAAAGGAAGAGGCAAAGCTAGTTTCCTGTCTGGATATAGTACATGTGCTGTTAAACATGAAACGGTGCGGTTTCAATCTCCCTCCCAGTGCATTTGCTGAGCTAAGGCCTACAAGATGACTGAGTAAATGATTTTGCGGTCATACTGCAAGATGACTGAGTAAATGATTTTGGGGTCATACTGATCCAATCAGGCCAAAGGCCTTTACGGGTTCATGCATCCTGCAAGGATTGCGGGATGTAGAAGGTGTTCGGCTACGTGCTGTGCCTGCACACAATGTGACTCAGCAGCTCTAGGTGTGCAGCGCAGGTCATTCGATGTGAATGTGAACATGTAGCTAGGATTTTGATCTGCTTGTTTAAAGGCTCGCGAACATGCTCATGCGATCGAAGAAGTTTCCGGGGCAAAAACCGTGGTGTTGTGTCCATGCCCCCTGCAAGAGACTTATTGCAGGAGTCACATAATCGATAGTCATTCGTGCCGACGCAGGTGTATGCCCAAAGCTGAGGGCTGGGCCATTCGTGCACGAATACATGGATCAGGCCGGTGTGCACCGCTTCCTACAAGCACTTGCATGTTCGTGCATGACCGATGAAATCGTGATCGCTTTCTCTCTTCGCTTGCAAACTGCTCAAGCTGGGACATTACGGAGAGAGGTCCAGCAAATTAGCCGGTTGTTATGGATGGTCCCATGTATGAGTCCATGGTTGTCAACCTGATTCAAATTGGGGCTCCCAAGGCCTGGATTGAGTTTCAATATATGTACTCTGTGTCTGACTCAGTTATCTGGCCCACTTGCCAGATCTTCATTGGGATCATCTTGCTGGTGCTTTGGAGCACCAACCTACCGGAGGTCGAACCAAAGTACGAACTCTTTGACCTTTTTGCTGGTCGTGGGCAAGCATCGAAGATCTGGTAGGACCCTGATTTGGTATGGTACGCAGCATCTACACCGACCTGTGATGTACCTAGCAAAACCCCTAAACCCCACCCCTAAACCCTACCTCTGAACCTCAAACCTCTAAACTCCGAGGCGACGTCGGGGCTATTCCGTGGCCAGCTTCGACAAAGACTTTGCTCCGAAGGCGCGCACAATGGACTTTTTGTCCAGTGCCGGATTTTTGCATCTTGGTTTTCAGAATGTAGATAAGATAGCGACTATAGTGGTTGAGTGTCCCAGCTTAGAATCCGTCGATATTTTGGGCTCATCCTCCCCCAAACTACAAGGTCTTCTAGGCCCCCACAATGTAGCTAGATATCGAGGATCAATCTAGATTCTTGGATGGAAGCTCCGGTGATTCCCCAAACTGCCAGGCCTGTGCAGCACAACAGCCAAGCCATAAGACCCCTCAAGACTTAAGCTTGCAAGCTCAACAGTTGCTCCGAAGCCTCCGAGATTTTTTGATATCGCACGAACTGAAGATCACACGCCGCCCTCCCAAACAAAAAAGCAAGCCCGGATTATGCTAAAGCATGCAATTAAACCCCAGCGGCATAACCTTAAACCCGAAAACCCTGAAGCCCTGCACTACCCTAGATAAAACCCTACCTTCACCCCATGATGACCTATCCCAGGACTGTGTTGCACACGGTGCTGTGCATGTGCCCAGAGGGCGTGGTCCTCATGGGGCCATGTTGCTCCTCGTGGGGTCTGCCCTCCAGAGGGACGAGCAGGAGAAGCTTCATTAATGTATTTGGCAACACAAGGCTATCGTGGGTTAGAGATGCCAACAAAACCATCTCCAGGATTCTAGGCTGCAGTCATTTAGGCTGGAAGTGGTGTTTTTGCGAGCCCTGAGTTCAGCAGGTCTTCAGAGCTAAGGGTCACTTTGGTATGCATGCTCGTGGTGGCCCGTCATGTCTACTTTGTTCTGGAACATCCTGCCCAAACATTGATGCTACGACACCCGAGATGGGAGCATTTTATGAATGTCCGCTGCTTTGTGCTTCGACTACATCTATAGAGTGTGTATGTACAAGTGGTCCTGTTTTTCGAACACCTAGCTAGCACTTAATCCGCCAGGTCTGGGCTATCCGATTCTGGATGATGCACCATGGTGCAGCGACCCCGAAGAGAACAATCTGTCTATCAAATGGTTCTTGGATTGGCGGCCTAGATCTGGGCAAACTATCTAGGGAGCTTCGGAAGCAGGCTGTCAAGATCACACGCACAGGACTTAGCTACCTCTGGCTTGCCTCTAGAAATTCAACCTAGGAAGATGCACGAATTGTGTGCTGCCCAGGCAGGTGGACTGACCCTGATGGTACCAAGAAGTTCTCTGGGAACAAGCGAATGAAGGAAACCCAGCTCCACCCTCAGCGAACGCAATCCTAACCAATACCGGACCAAACCCCGAACGCCACAAACCAAGCTGTGATCCCAGGTCTTACACAGTGGGCTTTTGCTCTCGCCTGGCCGATCTGTACGAAGACCGAGGGCTGCCTGTGCCAGACATGAGACACAAACTACCGGTCGACATGACGAAATCAGATAAGGATCTTTGGTCTCAGCTTCCACTTTCAGACATTTGGTTGGATGCTGGTTTGCACAATGTGTGGAGTTACCTCTTGGCCAACAAGAATCTGCAGATCCCTGATTCCTGGCAAGATGCTATCTACACCTTCGATCGTGAACTCAGCAACCTGGATACTTGGCCTGTAGTAGTATTTATAGGGAGGACAAGCCCAAGACGAACCCAACGCCCAAGACCTTAAGCCCAAACCCGAACGGCTGGGGTTGGGGTGTGGGCTGGGTACAGGTCATGCAGGGTTGTGGGGCTTTATCATACGACTGTTAGGGGGGGTTAAGGGGCGGCGGGGTGGGGNGGGGTGGGTGGGGGTGGCGGCGATGTTTGCTTTCGGCTTGTTGTAAGGCTGAATAGTGAGGTTTCTGGTTGAGAGCAGGGGTGAGGCCAGACAACTTTTCAGAAGCCTCCCCACACAGCCTGTTGTGTATTGGTACATGTGCTATACGGACCAATGATCTCGACCTGAAGTGGTTTTGTTCCGGCATTTAGAGCGAAGGGTTTGTGCCTTATGCTGTCTAACGGCCACACAACCTAGACCCTGCTAGCCCAAATCCCAAAGTTGTTCTCGGTTTGCTCCTACACACGCATGCATGCAAGCCCGAATCCTACCCCAAACCACGCCGAATGCTTGCCCAAACCCGCAGCCCAAAAATGACCCTGAAACCGAGACGGAGCCCAGGTGAACGTAGAGGCTGGACAGCGGAACCTGTACAACCAGCTCGTCAGTGAAGACGCCAGCCTGAGTGCAAACTTGGCTTGATCGAACGCTTGTGGATGCTTCGAGCTTCGAGCGTTTATTAGCTAGCGTTGTGCCAGCCCAAAATCACGCGCGCAATTCCCCACAAAAAGCGCGCAAATCGGCGCAAAAAGGCGCAAACGCGCGCAAATAAAATTTCAGTGACGAACGCACATTTCAGATCGAGCGTTTCCTGCTTCCTCGAGGAGATGCACTCGCTCTGTGCAGGTTTGGATCGAGCTAGCTCCCGACCTCTGGGATGTATACGCGTGTTTCTTCCTGTGCTACACTTGTAGAAGGCACAGGCATGGTTTCCTCTGCCGTCCCGACTTCTCCATTGGCCCCAAACGTGGAGCCTTCGGATCTTAGTGCTCGGATTCAAGTCCCTAGATCGCATAACATGTTGTGCGCTGTCTGCTTCAGCTATATTGAATGGTGCTTCTTGAACCGTTTGGCCGTGTGGGCTGAGGCTGCAAAGGAGCGGATTGCTCGGTTGCAAGCGCAACTGACTTCCAAGACCTCTGCGCCGCCCCCGTCCGTACCAGGACTTCTTCAAAAGTATGCTCTGTGTCTGCACCAAGTATGCATGCATGTGGCAGGAGCACCGGCCATCGCAACCCAAGGCGGTGCCTTTACTGCTGGAAACCAGGTTGTTGGCCCGGCCCATCATGCCCACCCGGTTCGCACGGACTCGTTCCATGTGCCTGCTCGTGGTGCTTGCTTCGACAGTGCCTGGAGGATGGATTTAGCAAGTCCCACTACAACCGAAAGCTCAAGTGCCTCACCTCCTCAGCCCGCAAAGCAGACTAAAGGACCAGCCAAGATCGCTCCGACAATGGCTCCACCTCCAACCGAGGCTCCTGCCCCACCTGCGACGAAGGCTCCAACCCCACCTGCAACGAAGGCTCCAGCCCCACCTGCAACGAAGGCTCCAGCCCCACCTGCAACGAAGGCTCCGGCCCCACCTGCAACGAAGGCTCCAAGCGCAGAGCCTGCAGGAGCTAGCCCGAGTGAGCTGAGCACACCAAATAAAATGCCCAGCCCATCCTCAAACCCAGATGCCAGCCCAGGTGGAGACTCGCGTCCCTCCACCCCGCCACCCAGTGTGTCGCCACACGGTGTGTCTTCCCCGCTCGCAGGAACCTCCCCAAAGGGCTTTGTTTCTCATAAGCCAAAGCCGAGTCCCAAGTTTGACAAGGTGTACCACCAGAGCCTTGTTTTTTTTAATTATTATAAAGTTTCCATTAGGGTTATTAGGGGCTTTAGGGGGGTTTAGCATTAAGCCCTATTTAGATTCTACACCCCAAAAACCAGCCCTTATAACATATCGACCTTCAGAGATCCTTGCTCCATATACATGATGTACAAACTCCGATCGTGAACGCACATATAGAGCTGACCCCGGAGCCCTCAACCGCAAACCTGTTAAACAAAGGCACTGCGGTATCTGAGGCTGCACAGGTACTTTCGGCCTAACAGCAAGGGGGTCATGAAATGCTCCGACCTTTCCATGAAGATGTACAAAACAAAAGAAGGACGCTGCAAGGTTGCATTTAAAGCTACATACATAGTGCACACATGCAAAACATACTGGGGGAAAGCAGCCTGGTCCAGCTCAGGTGAGCAACTGCGATCGTTGCTGATCAAGCACGGAAATTTCAAGCAGTTGGAACTTCAGCTGTCTAAGTGGCACAAAAATACCGAGAAGGACGCCCGCCTCGGTATGTGGGTCACAAGGCAATATCTGATGGAGGAGAAGAAGTACACCAAGCCGCCATCCTTAATTAATATAGTTCTAAAGTATCCTAAACACTGAGCCCAAAACACCTTAACCCCTAAACCTCAGAACCCAAAACCCACCTGAATTCCTATACATAACCATGTAGCAAAAGCTGGGAACTGGGCCACCACTGAGGCAGATGGCGGACAACTCCTTTGCTTGGGCACGCCGGCAGGGCCTGCTCCGGACGAACGAGGTTCATGGAATGGAGGAGGCACGGTTGGTGCTCGAAGAGCGGTTCGCCACCGAGCACGAAAGTGGTTCAAGGACTGACTTGACTGGTTCTGCCACGGTCGAGGACGGCAGCTATTCTGCAGTCTCAAAATGTAACACCTAGTTGCCCCCCACTTGTTCTTAGCAACAAAGATCCCCTGCAGGATGAGAACAACACCTTCTTGGATGAAGAGCCGGCCTCTGATGCCCCGGTTCCCACTGGGGAATCAGCTCGCCTTGCTGATGCTTTGGGTGGCAAGGGCAAGCAGTGATCTGACAAATATGTTATGCTGGCTTGGCTGATAGTTTAAATTTAATAGTTATGCACGTAGGGGTCTAGAGGTTATATGTGTTCGTGAGCGCAGGGTTGTCGGACTTCCGGTGTTGGTTCGGTGCAGACGGGTTTGGGCTTCGGCGGGGGCACGACATTCTGGCGGCGCCTAGGAGTCTAAGGGTTGGTGTCAAAATTGTTTGTTGTTCGTGCTGGTCTCGAAGGACTGTCTTCCCGACGCTCCAGAAGAACGAGAGCCCAATCAGCATCCTGCCACAGTTCTTGCAGGTTCTCGGCAGGAAGATCGAAGTTGCCACTGAATGGCAGGACTCGGGTGTTGAGGCCTGTTCTTTAGCTGCTATATATGCATACACAACTTGATCTAGGAGAAGCTCGCGAATTCCTCGAATCTTCGGGCCCAGGAGTTCCTGGTCTTGAATTGATATTAATCTAAAAAGCCATCGAACAGCCGAAACCAATCAGTATAATTTACGAAATCCGATACCCTACCCTAAGCCCTAAGACTAAGTCGAGTCAGGATTGGGAAACAGATCAGCGAATGCTTGAACCGGCTCAACGACAGCTTCACTCAGCTGACCGACAAGGAGGCCGACGTGTTGGTGGATACCGAAGGCAAGTGTCTACGCTAGATTATTCGATCGTGTGTGAGGGATTTTATATTGTGCTGTCTGAGCATGAAGGCGTGGAACCCTTATGCCTTGTGTTGCAGCCCAGCCCAGGAATCTGGAAGCGCACAAGTCCGGCATCATGGCCCTCTTCGTCCAGTGCACCAAGGTTGACGTGACTCTGAACAACTACATTACTCGCAGCAAGTGCCCTGAACAATTAAATTTGTTCGTGTGTGCATCCTTCAGCAGACCACAACTCTATAGGTTGCATATCTAAGAATCTAAGGACCCTGAAGCTCGAAGATGCCAAGAGCTCGCCCGGATCGACCAAGCCCAAATCTCCCAAACCCAAGAAGTCAAAGAAGGACAAGAAATCAAAGAAGAGAGACAGCCCACCCAAAGGGAAGACTGCCTCGCCATCCAAGCCGAAGTCCACGGTGGGCAAGAAGAAGTAGCTGACCCTGCAGTGGCCGTTCATCTATATGTGCATGTTGTATGGCAACATGCTTTTGCTAGCTGGAAACCGGCTGCAGTTGCAGTGTAGGTTGGGACTTGAAACCTGGACCTCGCCTGCCCGAAGTGGCGTCAATGTTGCTGTGGGTTCTTGTTAGCTGAAGTAGAATTAGACTGAGCACTAGCGCCTGAAGCTTTGTGGGTCCAGGCAGTCTCAGTTAATTGGACGGGGATCACTGCTGCAGAGCGCAAATCGAAATCGGAAGTGCATCGCTCGAGTGCTGCATCCTTCTACATGCTTGTGTGAACCTGCCCGAAACTTTAATATGTGCACTCCCTCACGTGTTAAGTTTGCAGGTAGCTCCGTTCGCGACGGCCCACGACCACATCCCTTCGATGTCTCAGGCCTGTAGACTTGTGCATGCTGTTGGGATGACCATACCCTAACAACTGGTGTAAGCCTAGGCACTCGGCTGGTTCAAGTGAACGAATTAAGAGTAGCCGCGGGTTCTAATATATATTATACACATTTATTTAATTAAGGGCTTCTGCTGAGGCACAGCTAGTGACTCCGAAGCCTCCGACAACGACGACTTGGTGGAAGCTCTTATGGCTGATGTCGAGAGAGGGGTGGCCTGGATGCACGTGATATATGTATACTACACGCAGTCCCAAAACTAACCCAAGGTAGACGCCAAGGGTGTGGTCCGCTTTGCCACCGTTGCATCCCGCAAAATGAAGAAGCTAGGCAGTGTGTTTTGGAAGCTCGCTCCGGACATCCTACGTGATTGTTATAGAGGGCAGCGGATTTAGGGTTTGGTTTGGCAATGTTTGGTAACAGCTTAGGCAACACCAGGGCCCTATCCCAAGACCAAAAACCAGTCTGTGCTCCCGTGCAGGTGTGGTCGATCCCGAGCTGGATGAGATAGCACGCCTGGGCACAGGAAAAGGCTACAGCAATGCCGCCCGAAACCTGCATAACTTCCTGCATCGCAACGGAAAAACGCTTCCTGTGGACATATCTACTGTGAACCTGCAGATCCGACGCCCCAAGAAAGGGGGTGGTGAAATTGTCACCGACTATCCCCTGATTTACCTGTCGAGTTGGATGAAGTACATCTTGCAGAGCGGTGGTGAGTTCCTGTTGGGTGGCTGGACTACCGACCAGCCAGACAATTACAAGCAGATGTTTTCCAGATTCTGGGACAGGTATCAATTCGTGAATGCAGACCATGCAACATATTCCGAGAAGTCCTCCGAGCAGAGGGCATTTACCATACCAGTTGCAGTGCATGGTGACGAAGGAAGGGGGCTAGCAAAACAGCCGGTGCTTGTCGAATCATATCAGCCAATTTTGCCGGGGAGTGGTGAGGACAACCTCAACCTGGTTGGGTGGCTTGTGGGACCGAGTTCGGGTGCACATGGGGCTTGTAGGGTTTAGGATTTAGTCTAGTATATACAGGTTTAGGGTTCAGGATTTGGATTGAACCGAATAGGATTTAGGGCGCAAGTTTCCACTACCACAGGCCCCAGCTCACCCCATGCCTTTAGGATGTTCAATTCATTGGGGCTGCTAGCTTTTTGGATCACTTACTGCGTGTTGGCCCTTGAGCAAAGGCATACCTACAGGACACGCCTGTTGGCTACAATCCTGCCATCAGCATGCTATGCCAAGAACGACAAGTCGGTGGACGGCCTCCACAGGGCCATGGCTGATGATCTGATTGCCTCGTTTCGCGACGGCGTGACTGTCGAGGCTGTGAATGGGGCCGCACAGTTTTGATGGGTCTTTGGTTTTTACAAGGCTCTATACATATAGGTTTCAGGTAAGGGCGGGCTTAGGGTGGTGAGATAGTGCAGGTGAATGGAGAAACATATACTTTCTACTGTGCCGTGATCGGCGCCAAAGGAGACTGGCCATATCTCAGAAAGCTGTACCATCTTCGCACTGGATTCACAAGTGCCAGAGTTTGCCATCTTTGTCCTGGCAATGTTACGTAGCGAAAATTTAGCATGCCTTAGATTATATTATTTAATCTAGACTTAGATGGGGATGCATGGTTTCCTTGTCACGGCCATTATTTAAGCGGTTTGAATAAGGAATGGTGGAATGTCGGGCCAACCAGCCAGCTGCGAACATGGAAGAATCCCAGCCCGAATCCATTCAAGAGGAAGTGTGCAGCTTTTCGTGATATTCCCGGCATGGAGAAGCCCGAGCTAATACAACCAGATCTGATGCACGCTTACAATCTAGGATTTGGCAAAGATCTTGCAGCATCAGCAGTCATCATGATGAGTCGAGAAGGAGCATTTGGAGAGGCCAGGTCCCTGCCAGCCCGGCTGGACCGAGCTTTTGCTGCCTTTATGTCATGGTGTGAAAGCAACCACCAAACGAGCTCAATCAAGGAGTTCGACTTCAACAAAACCTTCAAAATGAAGTCGTGCCTCGCCCCAACTTTAAACTCAAACCTGCCCGCAATCCTCAAATCCCGAATCTTCAAAATGAAGTCGTGCCTCGCCCCAACTTTAAACTCAGACCTGCCTGCAATCCTCAAATCCCGAATCTTCAAAATGAAGTCGTGCCTCGCCCCAACTTTAAACTCAGACCTGCCCGCAATCCTCAAATCCCGAACATCTCCAAATCGCATGGCCGAGGCAGAAACAATTCCCGACTGGTTGTGGCAAGGCCTATGATGTTGCCTTGGTGAGCAAATGGATTCAGGCGGAGTTGGATGCGATGAGATCAGTCCCTCACAACATAATCTATGGGTTGGGGCTTTTGATTTTATAGGCTTCTAGCAGCAAAGCTTGCAATAGGCTTGCCTTAATTTGTACTTGCACCCCGGAGTAGAATGCCCACATTTCGTTAAACTTCCCAAGTACAGTAGAAGCCCGAAAGTTGGAACATCATTATCCTCATGCCCTTAAGGTAAAGTATAAGGGATCCTAGCACTGATCCTCCTAAAACCATGTTCCAACTTTCTGGCTTCTCCTGTATCTAACCTATATAATCCCCAAGCAGCACACCTGACTCAGGCAGGGGCAGAGCTATCCGAGTCTCTGCAACTTTTACATTGGACGCTGAAATCGGGAAATCAGTTCTTCAGTATCATCTACAATGCGGGGGCTTGGATACCAGCAGCTGAAGCAAGACTTGCTGTGCAGAACGGCTACAATCTGATTGACTGCTGACTGCAATAACAAACCCGATTTGCTGGCAGGGTGGCTGAACTGTTCCGTTGATTGTATTTCTGCTTTCTAAGGACGGCTATTGTGGGCTGGCTAGAGATGCTGCTGAGAACAAGCTCGCAATGTTCCGCATGAGACCAAAAGTTCATCTGTTTGGACATATAGTGCCGCTTGCCTTAGCATATTCGAGCTTTGTGCCGTTACCGCTTGAGCGCAGGATGTCATTCGTTTGGCAGGTGTAGTATGGACAACCAGCTCTCAAAAGGTGCATCCTGGGTTCTTAACCCAGTGTGTTGCTAAGCTGCACTTCGGCATGTGCGCATGTTGGCCACCACTATGTGTCATCCCCAGAACCCAGAACTAACCTAGGCTTTTCCGCCTGGGCGGATGAAGATTTTATAGGCCGTGTCTCCCGCACATCCAGAAAAATCGGCAGCTCAAGGTTGACAGCGCTCAGAACCATCACAAGAACTTTGGTCAGCTACCGACGCATGTTCAAAACACACTTCCGATCGTACGAACGCCTCTGAACTGAAGGGAAGCTTGAAAGCTGGAAGCTCCTGCTTCTCCGAGCCCCGTGCCGGTGCCACAAAAGATCGATGTGCGCTTGTTGAAGCCGATGTAGCCAGCAGCAGTATGTATGTTTGTGCATGTGCCCGTGCCAGAATCTTATGGAGTGAGTTTTAGGAAGGTCGCTAGTGCAGGGTTTAGGGTTTAAGCGCTGCAGTGTTTAATTAATTGTTGAAGCAGTGCCATGGGCCTTTGTTTATCTTTTAAGCTTCAGCTACGAAGTCTCACAGCACCTCGAGCTCTTTCTAAAATAGCGTGCGTTAATTCCAGAACCTACCTGAAAGCAGGTCTTCGTAACATTTATCCTGAGGGCTATCCTAGGGCATAAATGTATGTATCGTTTGAGGCTGTAGGAATCATCCCAGTCGGATGCCGAGATGTACTCCTCGGGGCGACGAGAGGCGTCAGCCTTCGGAGAAGCAGTAGGTGCGGTGGAAGGTACAGGCGGTTGTGCACTCTTTGCTGCGGTCGGCNGCATCGCCAACGGCAAAGCCTCGGACCTCACCTCTTCCTGCAAAGTAATCATCCCAGTCGGATGCCGAGATGTACTCCTCGGGGCGACGAGAGGCGTCAGCCTTCGGAGAAGCAGTAGGCGCGGTGGAAGGTACGGGCGGTTGTGCACTCTTTGCTGCGGTCGGCCTCGGAGGTGGTGGAGGCGAGATGCTCTTTGCAGCTGCGGGAATTGCCTTTGTCTTTGCCTTGACAGCAGGTGCAGCCTTGACGGGTGGCGTGGCACTGCGCTTCGGGACATCGGTGGAAGATGATGCTGCACCGCCAGGTGAGCGACCGCGGCTCGGCGGNGGACGCACCGCGGGCGCGGAGGACGGCTGTGGTGGCACAGGACCTGTCCTTCCGGACGGTGTTGGCGGTGGCGGGGGAACCCGCATTTGGCCAGCAGGCGTAGCGCCCTCTTGGACGAGACGCTCTTCCACGTCCCTGTTGACCCAACCCTTCCGGCGGTCGACGGCAAATCGTGTACCTCCAAGAAGCTCGAGCATTTGTGTACGACCCATTGATCCCAGNGCGCCCTCTTGGACGAGACGCTCTTCCACGTCCCTGTTGACCCAACCCTTCCGGCGGTCGACGGCAAATCGTGTACCTCCAAGAAGCTCGAGCATTTGTGTACGACCCATTGATCCCAGTGATGCTGGCACCTCTAACGGCTGGTCGTAAATGCCGACTTCGACACGAACTCGCATCTTGTAGCGCTCCTGATTTGTGAGCGCATTATCCGCTTGCTCTCGGAGCATTCTGACCAATTCNCGAACTCGCATCTTGTAGCGCTCCTGATTTGTGAGCGCATTATCCGCTTGCTCTCGGAGCATTCTGACCAATTCGGCCATGATCTCCGGAACAGTCCCGGTCACGGGCTGGTACTCAATTCCGTCGTGGCGCAGGATCGTGAACGGCTGGATGCGACGAAGCTCGCTTGCAACCTGTGTGGCACGAATCAGCACTGCAATTTCGGGGACCAGATAGAAGCGGTCCTGGAAACAAAAGTAGCAATGCTTGCAAGCTCAATTTTGAGCACGCGGCCATGATTGAAAAGGCTGTTGCTCACGTCGTCAAACGGAGGAAAGATGTATGCCGCTCGAGCATCAGATGTGTGTGAGCCGGCAAAATCACGCNCGGCCATGATTGAAAAGGCTGTTGCTCACGTCGTCAAACGGAGGAAAGATGTATGCCGCTCGAGCATCAGATGTGTGTGAGCCGGCAAAATCACGCTTAGCCTCCGTCCCCCTTCCGGGGGCGGGAATACGGATCCTTGCAAACATCTCCACCTCATCGAGAGACGAAATTGTCATCCCTTTCGACATAAAGTTGAATGCCGTAAAGGG